>UESW01002744.1:81462-201622 GCA_900491605.1 Calamus simplicifolius | reverse complement strand
TGAGAATTTGTAAGCCTTAGTCTTGCAAATTCTCAAATTGTCCTGGTGGACAGTTTGGGAATATTTTTTGCGATATGTTAGTCTGCTATTAATCATCGTTGGGTGAGATTGCGGTTTGTATTTGCTCATACGTTCTCCTAGTGTGGCTTATATACCACACATTTAGGAGAACATATGGGAAAATGCTGCCGAAATTTCAATGTAACCGATCGATGATAATTAATAGCAGAATAACATATCACAAAAAATATTCTTGAATGGGATAGGGCCTTACCTTTTAGACATGGAGTGAAGGTAGAATTAATTTAAGACACTTGAATGCTTGTGAAGTCTCATGATTAAACGGACCGCCTTGCGGCCCGACCCGAACTCAAGCCCTAGCATTAGCCATGAACCTGTGCATCGGTCCTTGCTAGCACGCCAAGGATCGTAGCCGTGGCTCGCCCTTGCATGGTAGGGACCTTAGTTGCCTAAAAAAAATTGGTTTAGTTATAAATGATTTAAATGGTTGTTATTAACCTTAGTTGTGTAAAAGAAATAATTTAGTTATATATTTAGTAATACTAATATAGTTTTATTTTGTGGTTTCCTTTAATGGTTTACCAGACTTGTATAAGTCGGTCAAAAATGAGCGGGGCTCGCTCGTGGATGTATGCAAGGATAAAAGATGGCTTGCTTAATCCAGATTTTCTGAATGGATTGGAAGAATTTATCGCATTTGCATGTAGCCAACCTGAATGGATGGATGGGCCTAGGATTAGGTGCCCATGCAACTTCACAGGTGTCAGAATAAAGCCTACAGAGATGTGAAACTGTTAAGGTGCATTTGTGTAAAAAGGGGTTTGTTCCTGATTACTATGTTTGGTACTGTCATGGTGAACCAGAGGAAATTCCAGCAGCTGTTACAAGCCAACAAGAGTCAATTCCCGTTGATGAACCATTTGTGAATTTAAACACATATGAAGAAATGGTGATGAATGCATCGGGTAATGAATTCAATCAGAATACATTTATGGAAGAACCAAATCCAGATGCACAGCAATTTTATGATATGTTGCGTGCTGCAAATCAAGAATTGTATCCTGGTTGTGAGGGTCATTCCCAGTTGTCTACAGCTGCTCGGTTTGAATATTAAGGCAGAACATCGATTATCAGAAAAGGCGTTCAATTCTGTAGCTGGGTTAATCAAAGAAATTTTGCCAAATGATAATGTTGTAGCAGACAGTTTTTACTCAACAAGAAGTTGTTGCGTGGGCTTGGGCTCCCGGTTAATAAGATCGATTGTTGCTTGAACAATTGTATGATATTTGGGGTGAAGACTCAGAGCTGAGATGGTGTAAGATTTGTGGGCAATCGAGGTACAAAAACGGCGAAGGGGAGCTAGTACAAGTAGGAGGAAAAGTGTTCCTTACAAGAGGATGCATTACTTTCCTCTTACTCCACGCCTGCAGAGATTATACAGATCTGAGGCTACAGCTGCTGATATGAGATGGCATGCCGAACATGAATCTAAAGAGGATGAAATGCGGCATCCATCAGATTCAAAAGCTTGGAAGCATTTCAATGAAAATCATCCTGATTTCGCTGAAGATATAAGGAATGTGAGATTAGGTCTTTGTACCGATGGCTTCCAACCATTCGGTCAAGCGGGGCAACAGTATTCATGTTGGCCTGTGATACTGACTGTATATAACCTTCCTCCATGGAAGTGCATGAAAGAGACTGCAATGTTTTTGAAGTTTTGGTTCCAGGACCATCAAATCCAAAGGAAAAGATTGATGTCTTCCTGCAACCGTTGGTGGCCGAATTGAAAATGTTGTGGAAACAGGAGTCGTAGCCTACGACATTTCTATGAAACAATTTCATCATGAGAGTGCTTTGATGTGGACAATAAGTGACTTCCCGGCATATGCAATGTTGTCTGGTTGGAGCACTGCTGGACGTCTGGCATGCCCTCATTGCATGTATGATTCGGATGCATTTACATTGCAGAAGAGTGGTAAGCAGTCATGGTTTGATAATCATAGGAAGTTCTTGCCCCCAAATCATCCTTACAGGCGTAACTTGATCGCCTTCCGGAAGAACAAAGCAGTCACAAAATTCGCCGAACCGGTTAGGTCCGGCACGGATATATTTGATACTATAGAGCATTTGGGGTTGAGGTATGCTTGGGAACCAGATGCAGATAGAATAAATGGCCGTATATGTAAAGAACATAACTGGAAGAAGCGGAGTATATTTTGGGATTTGCCTTATTGGAGCACAAATCTCATCCGGCACAACTTGGATGTTATGCATATCGAGAAAAATTTTTGATAACATATTTAACACGGTGCTAAACATCCCGGGAAAAACAAAAGACACTGCAAAGTCAAGAGAAGAACTTAATCAGTATTGCAGAAGAGGTGATTTGAGGAGTGCCGACGGGACCTATCCTAAAGCCTGTTACACTCTTGACAGAAATTCACGAGAAGTTTTATGTAACTGGCTTAGAGGGTTAAAATTTCAGATGGTTATGCCTCAAATATCGGTAGGTGTGTGGACATGCATAAGCTCAAGTTGTTCGGCATGAAGAGTCACGACTGTCATGTTTTCATGCAACGGTTATTGCCTATAGCTTTTCGTGAGTTGCTTCCGCAACATGTCTGGAAGGCATTGACAGAGCTCAGCTTGTTCTTCAAGGAGTTGTCTGCCACAGTCATTACTTCTGCATCCATGGCAAGGCTTGAGGAGGAAATTCCAATTATTTTATGCAAGCTGGAGCGAATATTTCCTCCAGTTTTTTTGACTCAATGGAGCATTTACCGGTTCACTTGCCATACGAAGCGAGCATAGCTGGTCCCGTGCAGTATCGCTGGATGTATCCTTTCGAGAGGTAAATATATACATCATTAAGACATATTGACATTTCAAATATTATTTCATTGCGAGAAAATTGGTTAATTTTTTGTCTCAACTTTACATATAGGTACCTTAAGAAGTTAAAAAATAATGTGCGTAATAAGGCAAGGGTTGAAGGTTCTATATGCAATGCACACTTGGTCGAAGAAGTTTCAGCTTTTGCCTCGCATTACTTTGAGGGTCACGTCCACACGAGGAGCCAAATCTTGGTCGTAACGATGACGTATGTGTGGACGAAGGAGAACCTAATGACGGTAGAATATCAATTTTTAAAGGTATCGGCCGTTCATTTGGGGGCAGAAGTCAAGAAATCTTAGCGATATGGAGTATAATGCAGCACATTATTATATCCTAATGAACTGTAGAGAAGTCGATCCATATATTGAGTAAGTGTATACTTCAATGCTTAATTGGAACTTCTAATTTAAATTACAATATACCACAATATTTAATTGCTAACATCAGTTTTAATCCTTATCATCCCATAAGGATGTATTGTGATAGACAACGACAGATGAATCCCGACATCAGTCAAGTTGCAATTGGACAGAAGTTAGAAACGGAGTTCGCTTACTGGTTTTATGAATTTGTGAGTAGTATCACTCAATCAATTTCAATAATGGCTTTAATTTTTTGAATTGGTTGTGAATAGCTTATTAATTTATAGGTAAACGGTCCATGGTCCCCAACCGACAATATTTTCATTAAATGTCTATCGCAATGGCCATTGAAGACCGTAACAACCTCTACTGGCTATTTTGTTAATGGGTACAAATTTCAGATTGAACGATTAGCAGCTTCAAGAGGCACGCAGAACTGGGGCGTGTGTGTAAAGGAGAAAGTGTTGGAGCAAATATGCAGGATTATTACGGAAAGTTAGTAGAGGTGGTTGAAGTTGAATATCCCGGTTGGCCTATGAAACGAACCGTATTGTTTCGTTGCGATTGGTTCGATCCGACAGTTCCTGTGGGCAAAAGGGTTCATAACGACTACAATTTGGTTGAAGTGAACCATCGACGAAGATTGCAGAAATATGACCCATTCATCCTTGCATCCCAAGCTCAGCAAGTGTTTTACTGCGGATATCCAAGTTTGCGCAACGACAAGCGAGATTGGTGGGCTGTTTCTAAAATCGTCCCACGTTCAACAATCTTATTAGAGGAGAGTTCATCAAGTCAATCAGCCGAGTGCCCTGCATTTCAAGAGGATGAGATGGAAATGCATGCAATTGAGGACGACACAAGGGCTCCTGAAACATCACTTAGAGATCCAAATGGTGATGTCCAAGAAATTGCGGATGCAAATGTTCGGTTTCCTTCCGATGATAATGAAACTGAATCGCAGTCCGATACGGCATCGGATGTTGAACCAACATTTCACGAAACAAATGACACCGATTAAACATAGAGGTTTTTTTAAATTTAACTTTATTTTATAAGTGTTAAATTTTTACATAGTCAATCATTAATCGTAATTTAATTGCATGAATCTTTAGTATTTTCAGTATGACGGGCAGAGGTAGATCTACCGACGACATACGGAGTGAGCAGGGACGTAGCCCTGCTGCATCAGATCACATGAGCTTTGGAGATGGAGAGTTCGGATCTCCACACATCGCACAGCCTTCGATCTCTCCAGCAGTCGGCGGTGATCCTGCATTGGTATTACCATCCAGCCGATCGGCACATACCTCCGAGAGTTCTTCCACCATCGGCCGCACCGTACTTCGACTTGATGCTCATGGGCTGTAAGTATATACTAATTAAAAATATATGTTTATGTTTTTAAGTCAATTACTTATAAACATGCATTTTTTTAACAGATTTATTGAGCAGCATCATGTATCCAGCCACATCAGCCGTATTTCAGAGGCGTGCAGATCCCAGTGGCTACGATTGGCGCCACGTATCTCCAGCCACGAGGGAGTTTTATTTTTCTGAGTTTCAGGTAAACTTATTAAATACAATTTATCACTGATATAAAATTTCTTAATCTTAATAAATTCTGAAACTAACTGTTTATTTTAATGCAGAAAAAGTTTACGTGGGACCCTGCCAGCCATGATGCCATTAGGGCAGCATGGGAGGCTCTGACGGGACGCCGATACTCCGACATGCTTCATCGTTGGAGGTCATCGGGTCAGCGTCCTGCGCATGTGCCAGAGGGTATTTGGCACGAGTGGCAGCAGGCCTGGCAGTCCGATGGCTGGCGCAGGAGGTCCGCATCAGCCAGCACGAACCGCCGATCTGAGAAGGGCGGTCCTGGCACGGGTCTCTCCCGCCATACTTCGGGCTCCATTTCGATTCAGGAGCACAGACGGCGTATGGTAAGAAAACATAAATATTTTAATTACTAATTTAGTTATTTACAAATATTTGTATTAATATCAATTTTTTTATTGTTATAGTCTGAGCAGGAGGGCGGAGATCCTGGTGAGTTTCGTCTATTCAGGGCGACACACACCAGGAGGGACGGTTCCTGGGTCGACACGCGATCACGGGAGGTTGCGGTAAGAAATTAGATTTATGTAGTATCTGTTTAATTTCTAAAATTTTATTTCGAGAAATTTATTAACTCATTTATTGTTGATTTTATAATTTCAAAGACACGAGTCGAGGAGCTTCGCTCCCAGGCATCGCAGGTCGACTCTACTGATGGGGAGACGCCCGTCGAACTCTCAGCAGAGGAGAGTCGGCGTGTGTTTTTGGAGGCTGTTGGTGCCCAGCCACGAGACCGCAGGGTCTATGGTCTGGGCACTAGAGCTTCTACATATTTTCCCCATCAGGCCTCCAGCTCGCGATTTTCTGGTGATATTCCTCCGAGCGTTTAGACGACATTCGGAGATCTATTGCGGAGATTCGGCAGGACGTTCGTCAGGAGGTTCGGCAGGAGGTCGAGCAGGATTCGAGGAGCGTATGCGAGGCCGGGATCAGGAGCTTGCAGACATGCGAGATGAGATGCATCATTTGCAGGATATGGTTAGCCGCTTGTCGCAGGGTCTCCAGCCTCCACGTGATCGCTCAGATTCTTGATGTATTTTTTTTTCTTTTTATATGTTGTACATGAAAACTTCAAAATTTTAATATAATTATTTTTGGAAATTGATTATTGTTTGGATCAATGAGTGAAGAATGTTTCTATCAATATTTAAATTTAACGAAATTGTATTAACCATTTTAATTTTTAATATTTTATATTTTTAAAAAAAATTTAATTTGCGACGCATTAGCGACTGAAATTGCATCGCTAATATTTTAAAATATTATTATTAAATATTGCGACGCAATGACCTGGTCGCAATAATTTAAAAAAAAATTTAATAGCGATGCATTAGCGACTCAAATTGCGTCGCTATTATATCTAAAATTTTTAATAAATATTGCGACGCAATGACCTTGCGTCGCAATATTTTAAAAAAATTTTTTTGCGACGCATTAGCGACTCAAATTGCGTCGCTATTATATCAAAAATATTATTATTAAATATTGCGATGCAATTGAATGCGTCGCAATATTGCGACGCAATTGAATGCATCGCAATATTTAATAATAATTTTAAATATTAAAAATTTTAAATTTAGCGACGCATTTGGATGCATCGCAATATTGCGACGCATTGTTGCGTCGCAGAGAGTCGCAATATTGCGACGCAATTGCGACAAATGGATATTGCGACGGACATCTGAGCGACGCCGTCATTGCGTCGCTATTGCGTCGCAATAGCATGTTTAGCGATGCAATTGCGACGCATTTGGGCGTCGCAATATTTTTTTCCCCTTGTAGTGGATCCACTAATATATGCTTTGTATTATTTATTGAGTAAAGGATCATAAAACTCTACTATTATTTTTTTTATTTTAGAAATCGAGATATAAGCAAGAGTCCAGTAGAAGCTGACCCTTATCTCAATTAATTATGTGAAATAGCCTTGCATATGACGTCTTGCATGCTGGAATTTATTTCTAAGTGCAAGAGATTTATTTTTAAGTGTGTGGTGAAGCAGGTTTGGGGCATGGATTGCATACGGTAGAGTGATCAATTCAAGAAACTTTGCTGTAAAACAATTATAGCGGAAAATATTAAAAAGGGTCAACTTTATACCTTCTTGCAATGAGGCTTTGGGACAGGGCAAGCTTGAATTCTTGTATAAGCTTTTGCATGAGGGTGGCGTAAAAACATGCCATACTCACCGAAGATTGGCCCTGAGAGAAAGAACAGGGATCATGTCAACACTATGCATATCAAATATTTACGCGACATTAAGATTTCTTGGTAGATCAAACAACAGATCAGATATCCAAGCTAGTATAGGACAAAAAAAAAAAAAAAAATCCTGAAGTCCACAGAGAAAATTGGACGTCTGCGGTAAAAAGACCTTGAAGTCAGAGAGAGTTGAAAAAGAAAAAGAAAATCGTTTGAATTCAAGAATTCAAGAAATATGAAAAGGTTTCTTGTCCGTGAGAAAAAAGAGCGAAGGGAAGGCATAGAGGAGATGTCTGACCGCTGAAGTCGTTATGCAAGTGGGCAAGGTTGAAATCCTTCTGTATGGGACGAAGAACGTCTTCAATTCTCTTCTCGATCCAGGCCATAACGATGGAAAGTTGGGAGTGAACGCAACCTTGTTTTCTTAGTAAAACAACAGATCAGGTATCCAAGCTAGTAGAGAAAAAAAAAAAAAATTTCTTGAAGTCCATAAAGAAAATTGGACGTTTGCGGTAAAAAGACCTTGAAGTCATGGAGAAAATTGAAAAAGGAACAGAAAATCGTATGAAATCAAAAATTCAAGATATGTCAAAAGGTTTCTTGCCGTGAGAAGAAAGAGCGAAGAGAAGGCATAGAGGAGATGTCAAGAAGAGCGAAGCGAAGGCATAGAGGAGATGTCTGACCGCTGAAGTCGTTTTGCGAGTGGGCAAGCTTGAAATCCTTCTGCATGGGACCAAGCACGTTTTCAATTCTCTTCTCCCCATAACGATGGAAAGTTGGGAGAAACCTTGTTTTCTTTTCCTTATATTGCGCGTCTGTGTGTATATATATATATACACGATTTGACCACAGTCCGGCGGTGGCGTAGTGGACTCGTCGTGTAGCGCGCGGGATTCACAGAGTTTAAAGAAGATTACTTATAAGCTCCAAGGACTACGACACTGGTTAATTAATTAAGCCCATATGGTTAATTAATTTAAGTAAACCATGATGGTGCTAATGAAAGAATATATAGAAGTTTCGGTCTACCTGAAATGCCTTCGTTTTCGGGACAGCAGTGTAAAGAAGTTGGGTTTTGATAAGCTGGAGGCGTGGAATATGGTGACAGGGTGATGTGGCAAAATATACCATATGGGTTACTCTTTTATTATCTATTTATAGCCTTTATGGATATATAAATATTTTTAACAGTTAAATTAAATTGATTTATTATAGCTAATTATTTAATTAAAATAGCAAAGGGCAAGTCATGAGGCTTTGTTATATCCAACACATACGGTGCAACGAAAGTGCTACTTTAGGAACTTAAAAACTCGGTTTACTAACAAATCTTTGTATTAAATAACATTTTATCCATATGAATGTCTTTTTAAAAAAAAATTATCCCATATAAAAATTTGTTCTTTTCCTAGAATTTGTTGTTTTTTTTTTTCAAAAATGTGACATGAATTAGAATATACTTTTTCTTAGCTACCTATAACTTCTCATACATGCATTTTCTTTGTATTGATGCCAAAGTCCTAGAATCATAGATGCATTTATCTCCTCTATTTTTTGAGTAAAAAAAAAGTTAGATAAAATATAACTCCATATTATTAAAAATTAATGTCAGCACTAAACGAGAGGGAAGAAGGAATTAAAATAAAGCTATAATAAAGGTTAGAGATATCTTAAAATAGCGTTCCTTTATCAATACAATTCAAAAGTTCTCTAAGGTGATAATGGTAATGTAAGAAAGTCACTCAAGCTAGCAGCCTATTAGAAACATCGTTTAGCTAAATTTTCAATAGTATGGGAATCCTTTTATTACAAGAAGTGAAGGTTTTGCTCCAAAAGAAAAATTAGTAAAATATGTATCATATTTTATATTTAATTAAATCATTTTTCATTTATTCCTATTTCAATTTTAGTAGCTTTATAGCTAGTTTTTATGTATATGACAATGTTGATTTATTTATGATTTTCCTTTTAAGGAATACATGTGCATATGTATGTCATTAAAACCAGGTTTTCAAATTTTTATTTTTTATATTTTGTTTCAATGTATTTCATGTAGGTCTTAAGAGAATAACATTCTGGTTTGATATTATATCTATTATTCTTATATGAATATTATTATGTCTCTTCTAATGGAAATTATGTATTCAAGATATAGAATCAAATTCATGAAAACATAGCAGAAGATATAATATAAAATTTTCAGATGCTCATTAAATTAGAAATAAAATCTAAAATATTAGGTTTATTCATACCTGGATCCTTTATCGATGTAGAAAAGCTGGCCTCTAATGGTGATCCACGCGAAGAAGAGTGGATGAAGACCTTCAAGATATAAAGACAAAAAGCCGGCCTCTAACGGCTAAGAGGAGTGGATGAGGCGAAGAAGAGTGGATGAGGCGAAGAAGAGTGGATGAAGACCTTCAAGATATAAGCTAAGAGGAGATGAGAAGAAGAGTGGATGAAAGAAGAGTGGATGAAGACCTTCAAGATATAAAGACAGAGAGATATTTATAGAAAAAGAGAAAAACGTTCCAAGAGAGAGGATGTAACCTTAATAAGGAAGAGGAAGAGACTCCCTTTCTATGGTAACGTTAATCCAAGAAAGAGGAAAAGATTCCATTTCTCAAGTAAATCCAAGTTAATCCAAGTTAATGCAAGTGTCAAGGAGTTAGTTATCTCATATTACATGCCTTAATCTATACTTGTTCACAATCGTACCGTAAAGATTGCCCCATCCCACGGGTATGAATTCTTCTCCACATGTTACCATCCATACCCGAATAATTAGAGCTGTCCATCACATGAAAAAAAAAAAAGTCAAATTTGGATATCCAATTATTTGTTCATCATATGCGCAAATAATTTCTTCCTAAAATTCCTTCTACTATGATAGATCATATCCATTATTATTTTATCTTCTTTTAATTGAGTCTTGCCCAATTATTTAATTGGTCATGAATTAAATCTAATTTAATTTCCATTTTAATTCATCCAAAATTATTCTTAATGCATGTGACCCATTAGACCCCTTTAACATGTTGGCAATAATCATGTCCTAATCACTGAATGATTGGGCAACTCTTTGTCCAAGTCAATAACATGATTATAGATCATGAGAGGCCTCTAGCAAAGCATCATGACCATCCAAGTGCTAAGGGTTTGTCGACATGACCATCAACAACACCTGTCTATGAATGGTTACTGTATGATTCAATCCCTTCGTCACATATCCTAGATTAATCAGTGGTATAAAATGTGTTAACCCTGTAATTGATCTTTGTTTACTTAATCTCAGAAAAAATTGACTCATATGAATTAAAACTTCAAAATCATTTTGAATTCCAACTCAATCTCGCAAGGATTTAACAGTTAATTTAATCCATCAAGTGGTCGTAGGATATAACCCTTTTCTAGACGAATCTTGTCTTGATCAAATACCACTTTCATGTACTTCATATCATACCCAACCAACACCATATTGCTACCCATGGCTAGAGCGACATTTAGATATCATCAAAGCATGACATTCCATACATGAGATGCAATGAAAATCTCAAGTCAAAGGATCACTCACACCACCGTCATTAAAGATCAACCATCGACACTATATAGAATATCCATATGGGATCTCTGTACGGGTCATCCAATGATCGTTATAATAACGAGCATCTATACACATATCCAAATATCTTTATACTTCAGCTTGTGAAATCAGCTGCTCACCCCAAGGGTGAGGATATGCAATGTGTGTCAGTCTCACAGTGTTCGATGATGTCCAGTCCCATCTACACATCGACTAAAAAAATTTAAAGAATCGAACAATAACATGCAATTTGGATCTCACATTTTATAATCTCTATTATAAATTCCATATGCATGGTTCATATTCTTTTGTACTTTATCTCACAGACAAATATATCAATAAAAAATATCTGAATAGATAAAGAAACTATTTTATTTGATTTGTATTCATAGAATGTATACAGCATTCAATCCGATTGAATCTAGGGCATACACTAATAATCTCCCACTTCCACTAGAGCCATTCACCCATGTATTTAATACCGAGTGACTTAACATGATTGTCATGCTTCTACTGTGGCAAGGCTTTAGTGAGCGGATCAGCTACATTATCCTCAATGAGGACTCATTCTATTTTTACATCATTTCTACCAATAATCTCTGTAATTACATGGTATCTCCTGAGTATATGTTTGGACCTCTGATGAGACCTTGGCTCCTTAGCTTGCACAATAGCTTCATTGTTGTCGCAATACAAGTGTACTGGATCAGCAATGCTTGAAATCATACCAAGTTCAGTGATGAACTTTTTGATCCAAACCGCTTCTTTGGCTGCATCTGATGCTGCGATGTACTCGGCTTCGATCGTAGAGTCGACAGTCATCTTCTGCTTTGAACTCTTTCAGCTGACTGTACCATCATTGAGTGTAAAGACATATCCTAATTAAGATTTATAATCATTTTTATCAGACTGAAAACTAGAATCTGTATAATCTTGAACTATAAGTTCGGTCCTTCATAAACCAAGAATATATCATTAGTCCTTCGTAAGTACTTAAGGATATTCTTGACAGCCATCCAATATTTCTCACCAGAGTTTGCCTGGTATCTACTAGTGATACTCAAAGCATAAGAAACATTAGGTCTTGTACATAGCATCGCAAACATGATGGATTCGATTGCTGAGGCGTATGGAATCCTATTCGTGTGCTCTCTCTCCTCTTGGGTCTTAGGACTCATGTCCTTGGAGAGATGCATCATTAGTGGAAAGACCCAATTGAACATTTCGAGTCTCTGATGCAAATTCTGGATGGTTATCATTAAAATGTTGCCATGCAGGGGAATCAAAAGGATGGCACATAACCCATCTTCAATTTCATGCTCAGCATGCCACCTCATTTTCGATGCTGTGGCATTTGATGCAAACAATCTTTGCAATCTAGGAGTAAGAGAAAAGTAGTACATCTTTTTATCAAGAATTACTGGTTTGCTACCTCGGCGTTGCCTCTTGTATCGAGAATGACCACAAAACTTACATGTAATCAACATTCTATTTTCACCCCAGTATATCATGCATCCATTTTATAACAGTCAATCTTTTCAACTAGAAGACCCATTCCTTCTACTAACTGCTTTGTTCTATAAAAGTTTACATGCACTAGACTTCCTTCAGGAGTAATCTCTTTCATTAATCGAACTGTCATCAAAATTATGTTTAGACATATGGTGTTCTGACTTCATATGCATCAATTGAGCAACAAACGATAACTGTGAATGACTTCTACATCTAAGGTATAAGTTCTCATTTGCAGCCCTAAGCATAATCATAAAACTTCTGGGCCTCCGGATTCGGTGTTTCTTCCATGTAAGTTGGATTTAATGCACGACCAACTGCATCCATAACCATGGAATGGTACCGATTGGATGATTCTGCATGATCAATTGCAGCAGAACCTTCATTCATATAATTAACATTGTAATTCAAGTTAACCCCAACTGCTTGTTCCCCATATAAAGTCCAATAATAATAATCCGGTACAAAACCATTTATATACAAATGCAACTTAATTGTATTCACTTCATGAAACATGCGATTATGACACTTGCGATGGTTACATGGACATCTTATCCTATCATTATCCATCATTTCTGGATGACTGCATGCAAATTCTATGAATTGTCTCATACCAGTCATAAACTCTAAATTCAAAAGGCCATCTTTCAACCATTTATACATCCACTGACAATCTGATCTCATTTTTTATATATAATTTTAACTAAAATAGTAAACATATATAGATTAGTATTTTAAAATCAAGTTTTTCTAAATATGATTACATATATAACGACTAATTGGAATGGTAGCACAACTTGTCTTATATCCAAATTTTTAATAAATAAATAAAGAAATAAAAAACAACCAACTAGCTTATGAAATCAACTATCAACTCCACCGTCTAACCTATTTAAACAAAATCTTAACAAAATAGAGTAATAAAATAAAATAACAATAAAAGAAAGTAAAATGAAGGAATCAACATTAAATAAGATCCAGAAAAGGAGAAAAAATCATACCAAAGATCAGGGAGGCAGCAAAATCCTTCTGCAATCGCTGATGCTGCTACTCTTTTCTTTCTAGCTCCGAAAGACGAAATAGCTAACGTGCTATCTCTAACTAGAGGTCAGCTGAAGACACCTACAATTGGATTTAAGGCAAGGTTAGGGGTCTTGACAGCTGCTAATCATCTCAATCTAAGGCCATGATGACATTTAAGGTTAGAGTCAATATAATTGGATGACTAAAATGTTAAAGTCAATTAGTTCATGACCCAGAAAATATACAATCAAACTGTAAAGAATACAAAATAACATTCCATGATCATTCAAAGATCGATCAAATTATGAGCCAATTGCATCGATGTTATATATATCAAACAACTTTTCAAAAGGGGAAGAAAAAAAGATATCAACTGTTACTTGGATTAGTAAGATGATCTAAAACCCTAGACACTTACACTTGATTTTATATGATAATCTAAATCCTTAATCCAGTTAGCTCATGAACTTAAAACCAAACATACGAATAAATAACTTGAACGAAAAGAAAAAAAAACAAAAGCCAATTATTTCCACAAGAACTATCAAAAATCCAGGACAGATGCACAGGCCAAAGAATGTATAACAAAAAAAAAGGCTAATATCAGAATTATTAAATTATCCAAACCCTAGATCCCAGGCACACCATGACCCACTACAAGAAAATACTGAAATAGCAACGTAAATTTAGCGATGCATTCTTGCGTCGCTAAATTGCAACCAAATTGCGACGCCTCCCCGATAAAAAAATTGCGACTCAATTAGTGACGCATTAGCGACTCAATAAACCAGATAAAATTAAAAAATTAATTTTTTTAATTTAGCAACGTAAATAATGCATCACAATATTTTTAAAATTAAATTTATAAAATATAATTATAAAATAAAAATATTAAGATGCAACCAAATGCGTCGCAATGTTTTTAAAAAAATTAATTATGTTAAATAGCAACGCAATAGCGATGCAATAAACCAAAAAAATAAAATATAATTTTTAATTTAGTGACGCAAGTATTGCATCGTAATTATTTTAAATTAAATTAATTTTTATAAAATATAATTATGAAATAAAAATATTGCAATACAATTAAGTGCATCGCAATCTTTTTAAAAAATTGATTATGTTAAATAGCGACGCAATAGCGACGCAATAAAACTAAAAATTAATAAAAATAATTTTTTATTTAGTGACGCAAGTATTGCATCACAATATTTTTTAAAAAATAAATTTGAAATTTAAATTAAAAGTAATTATAAAATAAAAATATTGCAACGCAATAAATTATGCCGTAATATTTTAAAAAAAATTAATTATGTTAAGTAGCGACGCATTAGCGATGCAATAAATTAGAAAATTAAATAATTAATTTTTAATTTAGCGATGCAAATAATGCATCGCAATGTTTTTTTAAAAAAATAAATTTTATAAAATATATTAACGTATAAAAAATTAAAAATAAAACATTGCAATGCAATGAAATGCGTCGCAATTGTTTTAAAAAAATTAATTTTGGTACATGCGTCGGATCGGTCGTCGTCGATCGGGATCAAGGCTTCGATCGATTGCAACCGTCGGATCATCGCCGATCGGATCGATCGCGATGGTCCAAGATCGATCGCTGCCGATCGGGATCATGGCTTGAATCGATCGCAACCGTTGGATCGCCGCCGATTGAATCGATCGCAACGGTCGGAGATCGGTCATCGTCGATCGGGATCTGGGCTTGGATCGATCGCAACCGTCGGATCATCGCCGATCGGATTGATCGCAACGGTCCAGATCGATCGTTGTCGATTGGGATCATAGCTTGGATTGATCTCGAACCATCAGATCATCGCCGATCGGACTGATCGCAACGGTCCGAGATCGGTCGTCGCGATCGGGATCAGGGCTTAGATCGATCACAACCGTCGGATCATCGCCGATCGGACCGATCGCAATGGCACGAGATCGGTCATCGCCGATCGGGATCAGTGCTTAGATCGATCGCAACCGTCGGATCGTTGCCGATTGGATCGATCGCAATGGTCCGAGATCGATCGTTGCTGAATAGGATCAGGGCTTGGATCGATCGAAACCATCGGATTGTCGCCGATCGGACCGATCGCAATGGCCCGAGATCGGTCATCGCCGATCAAGATCAGTGCTTGGATCGATCGCAACCGTCGATCGGATGGATCACAACGGTTCGAGATCGATCGTTGCCGATCGGGATCACATCTTGGATCAATCGCAATTGTCGGATCGATCACAATGGTTCGAGATCGATCGTCGCTGATCAGGATCAAAGCTTCGATCGATCGCAACCATCGGATCATTGCCGATCGGATCAATCACAACGGTCCGAGATCGATCGACGTCGATCGGGATCAGGGCTTGGATCGATCGCAACCATCGGGTCATCGCCGATCAGATCATCGCAACGGTCTGAGATCGATCATCGCCGATCAGATCGATCGCAATGGTCCGAGATCGATCGTCGCTGATCGGGATCAAGGCTTGAATCGATCGCAACCGTCGAATCATCGCCAATCGGATCGATTGCAATGGTCCGAGATCGATCGGCGTCGATCGGGATCATGTCTTGGATCTATCGCAACCGTCGGATCATTGCCGATTGGATTGATCGCGATAGTCCGAGATCATCATCGCTGATCGGGATCACGGCTTGGATCGATCACAACCATCAGATCGTCATCGATTGGATCGATCGCGATGGTCCGAATCGATCGTCGCCGATCCGGATCACGGCTTGGATCGATCGCAACCGTCGGATCACGGTTGAGATCGTCGTTGCCGATCGGGATCAGGGCTTGGATCGATCGCAACCGTCGGATCATCGCCGATCGAACCGATCGCGACAGTCCGAGATCGATCGTCATTGATCGAGATCAGGGCTTGGATCGATCGCAACCGTCAGATCATCACCGATCGGACCATCGAATCAATCGCGATGGTCAGATGATCGATCATCCCTGATCGGGATCATGGCTTGGATCGATCGCAACCGTTAGATCACGGTTGAGATCGATCATCGCCAATCAGGATCATGGCTTGGATCGATCGCAACCGTCGGATCGTCACCGATCGAACTGATCGCAACGGCACGAGATCGATCATCGTCGATCGAGATCAGTGCTTGGATCGATCGCAACCGTCGGATCGTCGCCGATCGGACCGTCGAATCGATCGCAATGGTCGGAGATCGATCGTCGCCGATCGGATCAGGGCTTGGATCGATCACAATGATTTTAAGAAAAAATAATTTTTATCAAATATAATTATCAAATAAAAATTGCGACACAAATCAGTGCGTCGCAATATTTTTTAAAAAATAATTATGTTAAATAGCGATGCATTAGTGACACAATAACCAGAAAATTAAAAAAAATGAATTTTAATTTTGCGACGCATATTTTGCATCGCAATATTTTAAAAAAATATTATAAAATAATTTAAAATAAAACATTACGACGCAACCATATGCGTCACAATGATTTTAAGAAAAATAATTTTATCAAATATAATTATCAAATAGAAATATTGCGACGCAAATCTGTGCATCGCAAATATTTTTTAAAAAAATTAATTATGTTAGATAGCGACACATTAGCGACGCAATAAACCAAAAAAATAAAAAAAGTAAATTTTAATTTCGTGACGCATGATTTGCATCGCAATATTTTTTTAGAAAATATGTTATAAAAAATGAAAATAAAATATTGCGATGCAACCATATGCGTCGCAATTATTTTAAGAAAAATAATTTTATCAAATATAATTACGAAATAAAATATTGCAACACAAATCATTGCGTGCAAAGTTTTAAAAAATTAAATTATGTTATATAGCGACGCATTAGCGATGCAATAAACCAAAAATTAAAAAAAATATTATTAACTTTGCGATGCATCTATTGTGTCGCAAAGTTTTGTAAAAAAAATAATGTTATAAAAAATTTAAAAATAAAACATTGCAATGCAACCATATGCGTGCAATTATTTTCAGGAAAATAATTTTTATTAAATATAATTATCAAATAAAAAAATTGCGATGCATTAGCGACGCATTTTTCCTGAAAATAAAAAAAAATTTCCTGCCGGTCATTGCCGCCTAATTAGCGACTCAATTATTTGCATCGCTAAGTTTCCCAGAAAATAATAAAAAAAGATAAATTAGCGACAATTAGTGATGCATAATCGGTCGCTAATTTATAATAAATTTAAAAAAAGCGAGGGTTTAGCGATGCATAATTGCGTCGCTAAACCCTAGTATATATTCTGAGTCCGATCGCCCCCCCCCCCCCCCCCGGCCTCTTCTTCTTCTTCTAACCCTACCATGCCATCCCGTCCTCCGCCTCCCCCCGCCCTCTGCCCCGGCGTTAGGAGCCACCGGTGGCAGCCCCCCCCCCCCCCCCCCCCTCCCTCGGGCGAGGTAAGCCCCCCTACCCCACTCCCCTCCCCCACCCCCCCGCCCTCCCATTTACGTGAGGCCACGGCGACGGCGGCGGCCGTGGCCATCGTCTCAGGCCACGTCCGGCCGACGGCCACAGCCGCCGCCATGGCCGGCAGTGGCCTGGCCACGGTGGCCAGGCCACCGTTTAAAAAAAAAAATTGGGGTGGGGTTTTTCCCCCACCCCTGAGGCGTTGGCCTGAGGCGGCGGCCGTGCCACCGTTTAAAAAAAAATAGTAATTATATATAATGGTTTTGCATTCATGTTTTAAACCATTAGATGTAAAATTTGAATTAAAATGTTCAGCTTATGCATCAAGTTGGAAAAATTGATGTTATTAATTTAAACAATCCTTTTTCTGATCACTTAATGCGGTTGGTTAAAAGTATCTAAATCTTATATTTTTTATGTATAAATGTTTAGAAATAGTAACATCATATTCAATGATTTAGATTATTAATGATCATCATTATTTAATTAAAAAAATATTATTATTTTATGTTTCATATCCAATAACATGTTTTAGACTACTATTGTCACTCTTAGTTAGGGTTAAAAAGACCTAATTCTATTATTAGGGTTTCTTTAAAGCTGTTTATGCAATAATATATGTGCATTTGTAGTTATTTACAATTGTTATGACTTGATTATTTACATTCTGCTTCAAATTGAATGATGCAAAATTATGTAATGCTAGAATGAAAGTCTTGTTGTAGTTTATTTAATTTTCAGCAACAATTTAGTAGTTCAATGATTTAATTTTAGTCTTCACAAACATTTGTTGGACATAATAATCTTAAGAAGTCAATTATATATAGAACACTATTCCTATATATGTATAATTGACAAGAATTTATGAATAACAAGCATAAGTTCGATTGTCTTCGGATTTCCATATTATTAATCACAGCACTATAACCTTTAGACCCGTTTGAGAATTTGTAAGACTTAGTCTTGCAAATTCTCAAATTGTCCTGGTGGACAGTTTGAGAATATTTTTTCGATATGTTAGTCTGCTATTAATCATCGTTGGTTGAGATTGCGGTTTGTATTTGCTCATACGTTCTCCTAGTGTGGCATATATGCCACACATTTAGGAGAACATATGGAAATGCTGCTGAAATTTCAATGTAACCGATCGATGATAATTAATAGCAGAATAACATATCACAAAAAATATTCTTGAATGGGATAGGGCCTTACCTTTTAGACATGGAGTGAAGGTGGAATTAATTTAGGACACTTGATTGCTTGTGAAGTCTATGATTGAACGGACCGCCTTGCGGCCCGACCCGAACTCAAGCCCTAGCATTAGCCTGGCATGAACCTGTGCCTCGGTCCTTGCTAGCACGCAAGGATCGTAGCCGTGGCCCGGCCTTGCAGGGTAGGGACCTTAGTTGTGTAAAAGAAAATTGGTTTAGTTATAAATGATTTAAATAGGTTGTTATTAACCTTAGTTGTGTAAAAGAAATAATTTAGTTATATATTTACTAATGCTAATATAGTTTTATATTGTGGTTTCCTTTAATGGTTTACCAGACTTGTATAAGTCGGTCAAAAATGAGCGGGGCTCGCTCATGGATGTATGCAAGGATAAAAGATGGCTTGCTTAATCCAGATTTTCTGAATGGATTGGAAGAATTTATCGCATTTGCATGTAGCCAACCTGAATGGATGGATGGGCCTAGGATTAGGTGCCCATGCAACTTCCACAGGTGTCAGAATAAAGCCTACAGAGATGTTGAAACTGTTAAGGTGCATTTGTGTAAAAAGGGGTTTGTTCCTGATTACGATGTTTGGTACTGTCATGGTGAACCAGAGGAAATTCCAGCAGCTGTTATAAGCCAACAAGTGTCAATTCCCGTAGATGAACCATTTGTGAATTTAAACACATATGAAGAAATGGTGATGAATGCATCGGGTAATGAATTCAATCAGAATACATTTATGGAAGAACCAAATCCAGATGCACAACAATTTTATGATATGTTGCGTGCTGCAAATCAAGAATTGTATCCTGGTTGTGAGGGTCATTCCCAGTTGTCTACGGCTGCTCGGTTGTTGAATATTAAGGCAGAACATCGATTATCAGAAAAGGTTCAATTCTGTAGCTGGGTTAATCAAAGAAATTTTGCCAAATGATAATGTTGTAGCAGACAGTTTTTACTCAACGAAGAAGTTGTTGCGTGGGCTTGGGCTCCCAGTTAATAAGATCGATTGTTGCTTGAACAATTGTATGATATTTGGGGTGAAGACTCAGAGCTGAGATGGTGTAAGATTTGTGGGCAATCGAGGTACAAAAACGGCGAAGGGGGAGCTAGTACAAGTAGGAGGAAAAGTGTGCCTTACAAGAGGATGCATTACTTTCCTCTTACTCCACGCCTGCAGAGATTATACAGATCTGAGGCTAACAGCTGCTGATATGAGATGGCATGCCGAACATGAATCTAAAGAGGATGAAATGCGGCATCCATCAGATTCAAAAGCTTGGAAGCATTTCAATGAAAATCATCCTGATTTCGCTGAAGATATAAGGAATGTGAGATTAGGTCTTTGTACCGATGGCTTCCAACCATTTGGTCAAGCGGGGCAACAGTATTCATGTTGGCCTGTGATACTGACTGTATATAACCTTCCTCCATGGAAGTGCATGAAAGATACTGCAATGTTTTTGACAGTTTTGGTTCCAGGACCATCAAATCCAAAGGAAAAGATTGATGTCTTCCTGCAACCGTTGGTGGCCGAATTGAAAATGTTGTGGGAAACAGGAGTCGTAGCCTACGACATTTCTATGAAACAAAATTTCATCATGAGAGCTGCTTTGATGTGGACAATAAGTGACTTCCCGGCATATGCAATGTTGTCTGGTTGGAGCATGCTGGACGTCTGGCATGCCCTCATTGCATGTATGATTCGGATGCATTTACATTGCAGAAGAGTGGTAAGCAGTCATGGTTTGATAATCATAGGAAGTTCTTGCCCCCAAATCATCCTTACAGGCGTAACTTGATCGCCTTCCGGAAGAACAAAGCAGTCACAAAATTCGCCGAACCGGTTAGGTCCGGCACGGATATATTTGATACTATAGAGCATTTGGGGTTGAGGTATGCTTGGGAACCGGATGCAGATAGAATAAATGGCCGTATATGTAAAGAACATAACTGGAAGAAGCGAGTATATTTTGGGATTTGCCTTATTGGAGCACAAATCTCATCCGGCACAACTTGGATGTTATGCATATCGAGAAAAATTTCTTTGATAACATATTTAACACGGTGCTAAACATCCCGGGAAAAACCAAAGACACTGCAAAGTCAAGAGAAGAACTTAATCAGTATTGCAGAAGAGGTGATTTGAGGAGTGCCGACGGGACCTATCCTAAAGCCTGTTACACTCTTGACAGAAATTCACGAGAAGTTTTATGTAACTGGCTTAGAGGGTTAAAATTTTCAGATGGTTATGCCTCAAATATCGGTAGGTGTGTGGACATGCATAAGCTCAAGTTGTTCGGCATGAAGAGTCACGACTGCCATGTTTTCATGCAACGGTTATTGCCTATAGCTTTTCGTGAGTTGCTTCCGCAACATGTCTGGAAGGCATTGACGGAGCTCAGCTTGTTCTTCAAGGAGTTATCTGCCGCAGTCATTACTTCTGCATCCATGGCAAGGCTTGAGGAGGAAATTCCAATTATTTTATGCAAGCTGGAGCGAATATTTCCTCCCAATTTTTTTTACTCAATGGAGCATTTACCGGTTCACTTGCCATACGAAGCGAGCATAGCTGGTCCCGTGCAGTATCGCTGGATGTATCCTTTCGAGAGGTAAATATATACATCATTAAGACATGTTGACATTTCAAATATTATTTCATTGCAAGAAAATTGGTTAATTTTTTGTCTCAACTTTACATATAGGTACCTTAAGAAGTTAAAAAATAATGTGCTAATAAGGCAAGTGTATACTTTGAGGGTCACGTCCACACGAGGAGCTGAAATATTGGTCGTAACGATGACGTATGTGTGGACGAAGGAGAACCTAATGATGGTAGAATATCAATTTTTAAAGGTATCGGCCGTTCATTTGGGGGGCAGAAGTCAAGAAATCTTAGCGATATGGAGTATAATGCAGCACATTATTACATCCTAATGAACTGTAGAGAAGTCGATCCATATATTGAGTAAGTGTATACTTCAATGCTTAATTGGAACTTCTAATTTAAATTACAATATACCATAATATTTAATTGCTAACATAAGTTTTAATCCTTATTATCCCATAAGGATGTATTGTGATAGACAACGACAGATGAATCCCGACATCAGTCAAGTTGCAATTGGGCAGAAGTTAGAAACGGAGTTCGCTTACTGGTTTTATGAATTTGTGAGTAGTATCACTCAATCAATTTCAATAATGGCTTTTATTTTTTGAATTGGTTGTGAATAGCTTATTAATTTATAGGTAAACGGTCCATGGTCCACAACCGACAATATTTTCATTAAATGTCTATCGCAATGGCCATTGAAGACCGTAACAACCTCTACTGGCTATTTTGTTAATGGGTACAAATTTCAGATTGAACGATTAGCATCTTCAAGAGGCACGCAGAACTGGGGCATGTGTGTTAAAGGAGAAAGTGTTGGAGCAAATATGCAGGATTATTACGGAAAGTTAGTAGAGGTGGTTGAAGTTGAATATCCCGGTTGGCCTATGAAACGAACCGTATTATTTCGTTGCGATTGGTTCGATCCGACAGTTTCTGTGGGCAAAAGGGTTCATAACGACAACAATTTGGTTGAAGTGAACCATCGTTGAAGATTGCAGAAATATGAACCATTCATCCTTGCATCCCAAGCTCAGCAAGTGTTTTACTACGGATATCCAAGTTCGTGCAACGACAAGCGAGATTGGTGGGCTGTTTCTAAAATCGTCCCACGTTCGACAATCATATTAGAGGAGAGTTCATCAAGTCAATCAGCCGAGTGCCCTGCATTTCAAGAGGATAAGATGGAAATGCATACAATTGAGGACGACACAAGGGCTCCTGAAACATCACTTAGAGATCCAAATGGTGATGTCCAAGAAATTGCGGATGCAAATGTTCGGTTTCCTTCCGATGATAATAAAACTGAATCGCAGTCCGATACGACATCGGATGTTGAACCAACATTTCACGAAACAAATGGCACCGATTAAACATAGAGGTTTTTTTAAATTCAACTTTATTTTATAAATGTTAAATTTTTACATAGTCAATCATTAATCGTAATTTAATTGTATGAATCTTTAGTATTTTCAGTATGACGGGCAGAGGTAGATCTACCGATGACATACGGAGTAAGCAGGGACGTAGCCCTGCTACATCAGATCACATGAGCTTTGGAGATGGAGAGTTTAGATCTCCATACATCGCACAGCCTTCGATCTCTCCACCAGTCGGCGGTGATCCTGCATTGGTATTACCATCCAGCCGATCGGCACATACCTCCGAGAGTTCTTCCACCATCGGCCGCACCGTACTTTGACTGGATGCTCAGGGGCTGTAAGTATATACTAATTAAAAATATATGTTTATTTTTTAAGTCAATTACTTATAAACATGTACTTTTTTAACAGATTTATTGAGCAGCATCATGTATCGAGCCACATCAGCTCCGTATTTCAGAGGCGTGCAGATCCTAGTGGCTACGATTGGCGCCACGTATCTTCAGCCACGAGGGAGTTTTATTTTTTGAGTTTCAGGTAAACTTATTAAATACAATTTATCACTGATATAAAATTTCTTAATCTTAATAAATTCTGAAACTAACTGTTTATTTTAATGCAGAAAAAGTTTACGTGGGACCCTACCAGCCATGATGCCATTAGGGCAGCATGGGAGGCTCTTATGGGACGTTGATACTCCGACATGCTTCATCGTTGGAGGTCATCGGGTCACCGTCCTGCGCATATGCTAGAGGGTATTTGGCACGAGTAGCAGGCCTGGCAGTCCGATGGCTGGCGCAGGAAGTCCGCATCAGCCAGCACGAACCGCCGATCCAAGAGGGGTGGTCCTAGTACAGGTCTCTCCCGCCACACTTCGGGCTCCATTTCGATTCAGGAGCACAAACGCCGTATAGTAAGAAAACATAAATAATTTAATTACTAATTTAGTTATTTACAAATATTTGAATTAATATCAATTTTTTTATTGTTATAGTCTGAGCAGGAGGGCGGAGATCCTGGTGAGTTTCGTCTATTCAGGGCGACACACACCAGGAGGGACGGTTCCTGGGTCGATACATGATCACGGGAGGTTGCGGTAAGAAATTAGCTTTATGTAGTATCTGTTTAATTTCAAAAATTTTATTTAGAGAAATTTATTGATTCATTTATTATTGATTTATAATTCAAAGACTTGAGTCGATGCATCGTAGGTCGACTCCACTGATGGGGAGATGCCCATCGAACTCTCAGCAGAGGAGAGTCGACGTATGTTTTTGGAGGCTGTTGGTGCCCAGCCGTGAGACCGCAGGGTCTATGGTCTGGGCACTAGAGCTTCTACATATTTTCCCCATCAGGCCTCTAGCTCGCGATATTCTGGTGATATTCCTGCCGAGCGTTTAGACGACATTCGAAGATCTATTACGGAGAGGTTCGGCAAGACGTTCGTCAGGAGGTTCGGCAGGAGTTCGAGCATGAGTTTGAGCAGCGTATGCGAGGCCATCAGCAGGAGCTTGCAGACGTGCGAGATCAAATGCGTCAGTTGCAGGATATGGTTAGCCGCATGTCGCAGGGTTTTCATCCTCCAAGTGATCGTGCGGATTCTTGATGTATTTTTTTTTACTTTTTATATTCTGTACATGAAAACTTCAAAATTTAATATATTATTTTAAAAATTGAATGATTATTGTTTGGATTGAGTGAAGAATGTTTCGATCAATATTTAAATGTAACGAAAATTGTATTAACCGTTTTAATTTTTAATATTTTATTTTTAAAAAAAATTAATTAGCAACGCATTAGCGACTGAAATTGCATCGCTAATATTTTTAAAATATTATTATTATATTGCAATGCAATGACATGGCATCGCAATATTTTTAAAAAAATTTAATTAGCGATGCATTAGCGACTAAATTGCGTCGCTAATATATTTAAAATATTATTATTTATATAGCAACGCAACTAAATGCATCACAATATTTAATAATAATAATTTAGAAATATTAGCGATGCAATTTAAGTCGCTAATGCGTCGCTAATTAATTTTTTTAAAAAAATAAATTAATTAATTAGCGACTCAATTGCGATGAAGTTTTCCATCACAAATATTTTTAAAAAATTATTTTTAAAATTAGCGATGCATGTATGTTGTGTCGCAATATTGCGATACATTTAATTGCGTCGCAATATATTGTGATGCATTTATTGCGTCACAGAGAGTCGTTGTTAAGCGACGCAATTGCGACAAATTGAGATTGCGACGACATTCGTAGCGATGCCGCAATTGCGTCGCTAATGCATCCTAAATTTTCTTGTAGTGGCCATACTAATTCAATTAGACATCGAAACCCTAGATTCAACTCAAGAAACCAAAAACAAATAATCGACTCACAAGCAACTATCCTTTCCCTAAAGATCTATCAAAACCATAATCCAATAACATGAAACTATAGATCAGATACAATATCATATTAATTAGAAAAAAAAATATACGCAAAGGGATGAGAATAACTTGAGAGAGCTGGGGTGGGAGACGGAAGAGAGACCGAAGGGGAGCATGCCCAGAAGAACAGGGTGGAGGTCATCCATGGATTTAAGGCCAATCATCCTCTTTTTTTTCTAACCTACAGTCGTTGCTGAATCTGATTTCTATGAGATGCCAGTTGATAATCTTGGCCTGAACACCCTTAAATCCAATGAAACCCTCTTGAAACAGAGGTAAAACAGGGCTAAAATTAAAATCAAAATCTACACTTCGATCTGCCAGATTTGAGGAGCAAAATGACAAATCTCAGCTGATTACCAGAGTAAAACCTTCCTAAAGTAGAGCATAGCATAATCCCTTTTAAAAGGGTTGCAACTTGGCAAACATGAACAATCAGTCGGTTAGACTATAGACCGCATGGTTTGAAATAAAAAGGAGATGAGAATGGAAGTTTACCAATGATAAATCGATGATCGGACCAGAGGAAGAAGGCTCAACTCTTCTACTAGGGTTGAGGATTGAGATGAGCAGCCGATTCGACCTATTCACCGAGCTTTGGAGAGGAGTAGCCGATTCGACCTATTCGGGAGAGAATGGGGAGAGCCACGGTTTGAGGGGAAAAAGCAAACCCCATGCGTGACAATAAAGAAGCTTAGCGATGGAAAAAGTAGTTTGAGGGAAAAAAGCAAACCCCAGGTGCAATAATAAAGAAGATTAGCCACGAAACTTTTTCCATCTTCTATCGCAAATCTCATGCGCGATAAAAAAAAAAAAAAAGATTTTTTCGTCACTAAACCTCAGGTGCGATAACAACAAGAAGCTTAGCGACAAAAATTTTTCCATCACTAAACCTCAGGCGCAATAAAAAAAAGAAGCTTAGCAATGAAAATTTTTTCGTCGCTAAACCCAAAAAAAAAAAACCTTAGCAACAAAATTTTTTCGTCGCTTAGCAACAAAAATTTTTTCGTCGCTAAACCCCAAGCACGAAAAAAAAAAAAGCTTAGTGACAGAAATTTTTCGTCGCTAAACCCCAGGCATGAAAAAAAAAAGATTAGTGACGGAAATATTTCTATCGGTAAACCCCAAGCACAAAAAAAAAAAGCTAAAACTAGGATAAAAAGAATCAAAACTTAGCGACGGAAATTTTTCATCGCTAAAATCAGGATAAACAAATTTAAACTTAGCGATGGAAATATTATGTCACTAAAACTAAGGTAAAAATAAAATAAAACTTAGTGATGGAAAATTTTTGTCACTAACGTTAGTTAGTGACGGACAATTTCCGTCGCTAAAATCAGGATAAAAAAATTAAATGTAGTGACGAAAATATTCCATCGCTAAAAATTAGAGTAAAAAATTAACGTAGCGACGAAATATATTTTCATCACTAAAATTAGGGTAAAAAATTTTAAACTTAGCGACGAAAATTTTCCGTTGCTAAAACTATGGTAAAAAAAATGTAGTGACGGAAATGTTTCATCATTATCCTCGCTAACGTTAGTGATACTTAGTGACGAAAATTTTTTGTCACTAATCCGTCGCTAAAGTTAGTGACAAAAATTTTCTCTCGCTAATTTGATGCTAAATATTTTTGTTAGCAATGAAAACATGTCCGTCGCTAAAATAATATAGTTTTATTACTTCACTCGCTAATCCGTCGCTGATCTGAAGCTATTTGCTATGAATGTAGATCCGTCGCTAAATTTCATCGCTATTCCGTTCTTTTCTTGTAGTGAGAAAGGTATCCAGCATCGGCCTAGTGTTGATGGAGCTTTTGAGTGTGGGTCTACATCACATGCAATCTAGGATTGGGACATTGACCTCTGGGCGAGAGGAGCTTCTGGACCCTACCCTGAAACCTCTAGCGCTGACATGAGGAGTCCGAAGAGCATTTGCATCAGGACTGCTCCTGCTGAATGGGCTAATTCATATAGGTCAGGTTTCCTCTGATATTCTCCATTAGGTTTAATCGACACATTTTACCTGAAGACCAATTAGGTGGGCGGGCGGGCGGGCTGTGGCTTTGGAAAAGAGATTGCTGTCCGAATCTATTGACATTATCATCTGAATTTTGTGGTTAACGCTCATTTATTGGCTTAATTAATTCGTTAGCGAGTAAAAATCACTATAATCTAAAAACTCAACTAAAACTTAATTGATAGCAAATAAACTTTAAGTTATAAACTTTTTTTTCTTTCATCTCATCCATTATAATGTAATCTTCGTCACACATCACAAGCTAGTTCATGTTACAAGCTAGCCAAAATTTATTCATGAAACATTGAAGAGAATATAGTACTGAACTACAATATGGCTCCACGCTATTACGAAACTTTACCATCGTCTCATGAATAATCCTGTCCTGATGTCCATTAATTTTGGCACACTCTGATCAATTCTGATACCATTTGTAACGCTTCAAATTCATCTACTGACCCAATTAACCTGTTAATGGTTCGAAATCATGTAGACCTAAGACTAGATAAATGAGAAGGGTTATGGTAAATTGCCAACCAGCCTGTTGAGCCAGGTCAAGTTGGCCCCAAGTCGAGTTGTGGACCAATCGAAGACTAAGGTTCATCCTTTTAGTAACAAATTCTGCACCGATACCACATTGATAGTGTCAATACACCCGGTATGCGGGTTAATTCAGAATACCAAGACTTAATACACATCGATACTGAGTCTCGGCTTGGTACTGATATAGTACGATATTCAGTCTGAGGCAATACATACCGATACGACATACCATACCTAAGACTATTTGGGTTGCGCTTGGGTCTAAAATAAGGCCCACCAATTTGGGCCACCGTTGGGCCTAGCCTCAATCTAAAGCCCAAGCTCCATTTCTGCCTGGAACTCAACCCAATCCTATTTTGTATTCTCTCAAGAGAAATTATGTTGTAGTTGATTTATTAACAATCTTCTTTAAAATTGATCCACCACCTATAGCTGTGTTAATTATAGTTTAGTGCTTAAACTTTGATTAAGATCATTCAATACTCTTCGTACAGCTTTGACCATAGCATCAATTATCAAGCCCCTTGATTGGTCCTTTCCCTTTGAAATCATGTGTGATGCATCAGATTTTGCAATTGATGCAGTGTTAGGACAAAAAATCAATAAGGAGCCGCATGTGATTTATTATGCTAGCAAAACCCTTTCAGATGATTAACTAAAAAGGAGTTATTAGCTATTGTGTTTGCTCAAGAAAAATTTTAATCATATCTTTTAGGATCTAAAATTCTGGTTCACTCTGATCGCACGGCCCTTAAACACCTCTTATTAAAGAAAGATACTAAACCGCGATTGATCAGATAGATTTTGCTTTTACAAGAATTTGACTTAGAGATCCATGATAAAAAGGGTTCTAAAATGTAGTAGCTGATCACATCTTCAGAATTTTAGTTGAACACACATCAAGCACAGATGAGATCATGGAGAAATTTCTAATGAATAACTTTTTTCAATTTCTTTTGATCTTTCCTGGTTTGCCCATATTGTCAATTACTTAGCAACAGGACAAATTCCTTCTCACTAGTCTAAACAAGAAAAGGATAGATTTTTTTCACAAGTAAAATATTATTTTTGGAAAGAATCTAAACTGTTTAAGCATTGTCCTCACCAAGTAACTAGACGATGTGTTCCGGAGAGCAAATTCAAAAGCATACTTTGTTGGGTTACGGAATAGAAAATCCCAATCTAATTGGAATAAAATGGCAACAAAAACAAAATAAATTTATTCCATAACCCCCACCAAGAATCACATGCATTTCATAAAACCGAAAGAAGATTAAACAAAATTATTACCTTTTATTATCAGTATGTAACTGTTTGTTCTTGTGTTGGGTTTACTCGGATCTTCAAAGGTGCTGCCTTTCAGAAAGACGACCACCCTCTACAAGTATCACACACGAACGGACACCAAAATAGTTTTGAATGCTAATTCAACAAGTCCATTTTTCATAAAAATGAACCATAGTTTTCAACTCTCTGCTTATCTATTTTAAGACAAAAGACACGACCCTTCAAATGCCCAAATAGACGCGACCTTTCAAATGCCCAATCGGACATGACCTTTCAAATGCCCAATGGACTTTAAAACGTATATATCATATATATATATATACAAGTCTGCTAGGGGTTTCTGGTTAACTAAGATTTTAATCAATATTTATTTAAAACTCCTTTTAAATAATGATAATTTAAATCCTTTCCTTACCAAATAAGGAATTTATATTTTAACCAAAATCTTTATGAATTATTTCTTATCCAATAAAAAATATAACAAATTAATTACTTGTCATAATTTAAATTATGAATTTAAATTTTCTCAAAATTAAACTCAAATCTAAATGACAACTAATTATTATTGTAATTTAAAATAATCTCATCATTTTAAATTACTATAGAGAGTAACAAACCGTAACCATTATTGTTCGTTCTTAGTGTGCGACCCTATAGGTTCAACTAACGTTGGCAGTAGGCCTAAATCACATTTTGATCCTACAAGTCATAAGCGGCCTCTAGCAAGATATTATGACTACTCAAGTTAAATGAAAAGCTCACGTTCCGAGACAACCTTAAAGTAGCTAATGACATAATCCTTTTGTCACATGATATCTTGATAGAATATAAGGCATGGAAAAAGTCAACCTTATATCGCTCTATCTTTAATTTCTCGAAACCCAATTAGACTGACTAAACAAATGATATTGATCTCCATCAATTCATTTGAGCATGGCCATGCATTTCTCAGTCTCAATCATCGAGGGGCCCAGAGATATCTCTCTTATAATAAGAGGGACAAATTCCATCTTAATCACTCATATCTCACTACATGATTCTTATTATGTTCAATCATAATCTTTATAATCATCTGGTTAAAGACAACGTTTGATTATGTCAAAACATAATATTCCTCATGTTGAGAACTATAGCAATCTCAGGTCTAAGGATTTAATGACACAACTACTAGAGATTAACTTATGACTTTGATCCATGTATTAATCTCAAGGCGGGTCTTGTCCAATATTTGTTCTCAACAAATACATATAAATTTGATTTGTATCTCATACACATATTCATCCCATGAATATCAATCAAATTTCATACTAATCTTAATTTATTGTTATTCCCACAACAATAACCGATTAGGGACATTTAGAATAATTCATAATATTATTCAAGGACATTATTATATAATAAACATGCAAATTATGATAATAGTAAATGTCATAAATATTCAAAATACCATGTCCATACAATAGGCCTAGGGCACTATTACTAACAATCTCCCACTTGCACTAGGCCCACTCATCAATGTATCTAATACCTATGAACCTAGCATGACGATCATGCTTTGCTTGTGGTAGAGGCTTAGTCAATGGATCAGCAACATTGTCATCTGTTGGAACTCTGCATATTTTTACGTCACCTCTCTCAATGATTTCTCGAATGAGATGATAACGCCTAAGAATGTGTTTGGATCGCTGATGTGACCTAGGTTCTTTTGCTTGTGCGATAGCACCATTATTGTCACAATAAACATCAACAGGATTTGTGATGCTAGGAACCACTCCAAGGTCAGTAATGAACTTCTTGATCCAAACTGCTTCCTTTGCTGCATCAGATGCTGCTATGTATTCAGCTTCAGTTGTAGAATCAGCAACAGTGCTTTGCTTCGAACTTTTCCAGCTAACAGCACCACCATTTAAACAAAACACATATCCTGACTGCGATCGAAAATCATCTTTGTCAGATTGAAAGCTTGCATCTGTGTAACCACTTACAACCAGATCATCTTCCAATCCGCCATACACCAAGAACATATCTTTAGATCTTCTCAGATACTTAAGAATGTTCTTGACAGCCGTCCAGTGACTCTCACCGGGATCTGACTGGTATCTACTCGTTATGCTTAAAGCATAAGAGACATCTGGTCTAGTGCACAACATAGCATACATGATAGATCCTATTGCTGAAGCATAAGGAATCTTACTCATGCGCTCTCGCTCATCTTTTGTGTTAGGACACTGAGATTTGCTAAGTGTAATACCATGAGACATAGGCAAGTATCCTCTCTTGGAATCTTGCATACTGAACCTTTTCAGTACTTTGTCTATGTAAGTACTTTGACTTAGACCAATCAGCCTCTTAGATCTATCTCTATAGATCTTTATCCCTAGGATATAGGCAGCTTCACCTAAGTCTTTCATTGAGAAACATTTCCCTAACCAAGACTTGACACTCTGCAAGGTAGGGATATCATTCCCAATGAGTAAAATGTCATCAACATATAGGACCAGAAATACAATGGCGCTCCCACTAACTTTCTTGTAAACACAAGGTTCATCTTCATTTTTGATAAATCCAAACTCTTTGACTGATTCATCAAAACGAAGATTCCAACTCCGAGAAGCCTGCTTCAAACCATAAATGGATCTTTGAAGCTTGCATACTTTACTAGAATTCTCAGGTTGTACAAAACCCTCAGGTTGTGTCATGTACACATCCTCAAGTAAGTTTCCATTAAGAAACGCTGTTTTAACATCCATTTGCCAAATCTCATAGTCATAATATGCAGCAATGGCAATAAGAATTCTAATAGACTTAAGCATGGCTACAGGTGAAAAAGTTTCATCATAGTCTATACCATGAGTTTGTTTGAAACCTTTTGCAACTAGCCTTGCTTTGTAAGTATGCACTTTACCATCCATGTCAGTTTTCTTTTTGAAAACCCATTTGCACCCAATAGTCTTTGTACCTTCAGGTGGCTCAATCAAGGTCCATACCTGATTATCATACATGGATTGGATTTCAGACTTCATGGCCTCTAACCATTTCTCAGAGTCTGGATCTAACATAGCCTCTTGATAGGTAGTAGGTTCATTTTGATCCACTAACAATACATCATGATTATCAGTCACAAGAAATCCATATCTCTCGGGCTCATGACGTATCCTATCAGATCTACGTAACTTTTGTGCTACAGTGGTGTGTCAACAGTGGTTTGTTGACTTTGAGCATCCACAGGCGGTTCAATGTTATCTTGTGGTTCTCGAATCTCTTCGATTTGTACCTTGCTCCCACTGGTTCCTTTAGAAATAAATTCCCTTTCTAGAAAGACACCATTCCGAGCAACAAACACTTTGTTCTCAATGGGATTGTAAAAGTAGTATCCTTTAGTCTCTTTAGGATATCCCACAAAAAAACATTTATCAGACTTGGGTTCCAGCTTATTTGAAACTTGACGTTTTATATAGCTTCACAACCCCAAATCTTATTTGAATATGTGCAGATATGCAACCTCCCTTCACAGGAATATATGTGATCATAATTTGTTACCATAGGGTATTAATAATATGATGATATAAAAATTATTAATAATGATATGAAAGATATTATATAAAAAGTTTTTTGAATATTAATTAAAGATACCTTAAAATTTAAAAGTATTAATAAATCAAAAATATGTGTAAAGTTATGAATTGAAATGTTTGATTTTTAATTAATGATATATGTAATTTCAAAAAAATCTATAAATATTCACTTTCCTGATCACTACAAGAAAATACTGAAATAGCGACGCAAATTTAGTGATGCAATTATGCATCGCTAAATTGTGACCACTTTGCGATGCCTCCATGACAACAAAACATTACGACGCAATTAGCGACGCATAGCGACTCAATAAACCAGAAAATAAAAAAAATTAATTTTTTATTTAACGATGCAAATAATACATCGTAATATTTTAAATTAATTTTTTATAAAATAAAATATGGAAAAAAATATTGCGACACAACTTAGTGCATCACAATATTTTTAAAAGAATTAAATATGTTAAATAGCGATGCATTAGCGACGTAATAAACCAAAAATTAGAAAATTTTTTTTTTAATATAGCGACACACTAATTGCGTCGCAAATAATTTAAATAAAAAATTTTTATAAAATATAAATATTAGAGAAAAATATTGTGACGCAACTCAGTGCGTCGTAATATTTTTAAAAAATTAAATATATTAAATAGCGACGCAATAAACCAGAAAATTAAAAAATTTATTTTTTAATTTAGCGACGCAATAACTGCATCGCAATTATTTAAATAAAATTAATTTTTATAAAGTATAAATATGAGAAAAAATAATTGCGATGCAACATAGTACCGCAATGTTTTTAAAAAAATTAATTATATTAAATAGCGATGCATTAGCGACGCAATAAACTAGAAAATTTAGAAAATAATTTTTAATTTAGTGACGCAATATATGCATCGCAATTATTTAAATAAAATAAATTTTTATAAAATATAATTATGAAAAAATATTGCGACACAATTCAATGGGTTGCAATATTTTTAAAAAAATTAATTATGTTAAATAGCGACGCATTAGCGACGCAATAAACCAGAAAATTAGAAAAATTATGTTTTAATTTAGCGACGCACTTGTTGCATCGTAATTATTTTAAATAAAATTAATTTTATAATAATATAATTATCATATTAAAAAATTATGATGCAACCCTTTGCGTCGCAATGTTTTTTAAAAAATTAATTATGTTAAATAGCGATCGGTTCGAGATCGATCGTGACCGATCGGAATCAGGGCTTGGATCGATCGCAATCGTCGGATCGTCGCCGATCGGATCAATCGCCGTGGTCCAAGATCGGTCGTGGCCGATCGGGATCAGGGCTGGGATCGATGGCAACCGTCGGATCGACGCCGATCGGTCCGATCGCCATGGTTCGAGATTGGTCGTGGACGATCGAGATCAGGGCTTGGATCGATTGCAACCATCGGATCATCGTCAATCGGACCGATCGCCACAGTCCGAGATCGGTCGTGGCGATCGGGATCAGGGCTTGGATCGATCGCAACCATCGGATGTCAGCGATCTCGGACCGATCGCAACGGTCCGGGATCGATCGTGGCTGATCGGGATCAGGGCTTGGATCGATCGCAACAGTCGGATCATCGCTGATCAGACCGATCGCCACGGTCCGAGATCGGTCGTAGCCGATCGAGATCATGGCTTCGATCGATCGCATCCGTCGGATCGTCACCGATCTCGGACGGATTGCAACAGTCCGATCGGTCGTGGCGATCGGGATCATGGCTTGGATCGATCGCAACCGTGGATCGTCGCCTATCGGATCGATCGCGATGGTCCGAGATCGTTCATTACCGACCAGGATCGATCAGGGCTTGGATCGATGGCAACCGTCAGATCGACGCCGATCGGTCTGATCGCCATGATCCGAGATCGGTCGTGGACGATCGGGATCAGGACTTAGATCGATCGCAACCATCGGATCGTCGCCGATTGGACCGATCGCCATGGTCCGGGATCGGTCATGGATGATCGGGATCAGGCTTGGATCGATCGCAATCGTCGGATCGTCTACGATCTCGGACCGATCGCAACGGTCTGGGATCGGTCGTGGTCGATCGGGATCAGGGCTTGGATCGATCGCAACCGTCGGATCGTCGCCGATCGAACTGATCGCCACGGTCCGAGATCGATCGTGGCCGATCGGGATCAGGGCTTGGATCGATCGCAACCGTCGGATCGTCAGCGATCTCGGACCGATCAGAACTGTTCGGGATCGGTCATGGCCGATCGGGATCAGGGCTTGGATCGATCGCAACCGTTGGATCATTGCCGATCGAACTGATCGCCACAGTCCAACATCGGTCGTGGCCGATCGAGATCACAGCTTCGATCAATCGCAACCATCGGATCATCGCCGATCTCTGACGGATTGCACAGTCCGAGATCGGTCATGGCCGATCGGGATCACGGCTTGGATCGATCGCAACCATCGGATCATCACCTATCGGATCGATCACGACGGCTGAGATCGTTCATCGCCGACCGGGATCGATCAGGGCTTGGATCGATGGCAACCGTCGGATCGACGCGATCGGTCTGATCGCCACGGTCTGAGATCAATCATGGACGATCGAGATCAGGGATTGGATCGATCGCAACCGTAAGATCGTCACCGATCGGACTGATCGCCATGGTCCGAGATCGGTCATGGCCGATCGGGATCAAGGCATGGATCGATCACAACCATCGGATCATCAGTGATCTCGGACTGATCGCAACGGTCCAGGATCGGTCGTAGCCGATCGGGATCAGGTCTTGGATCGATCGCAACCATCGGATCATCGCCAATCGGACCGATCACCACGGTCCAAGATCGGTCGTGGCCGATCGGGATCACAGCTTCGATCGATTGCAACCGTCGGATTATCGCCGATCTCTGACAGNAAAAACTATAGTCAACTAGGATGATGGGAGCAAGGGGATGACGTGTGAGAGAAATAAAAGAAGGAAAACCTACAGAGCCTCAGCACTTAATAACACAAATCAAGGGTTGTAAACTGTACCAGTACCAAAGAGAAGCTGATTGTAGCCAAGCGGTCATCAAATTCATAAATTTAAATGAGGATGGCAGGGTTTTAAGTCTCCATAGGATGTCCTCTGGGACACCGAAATAAGTTAACATCCCACGCATTAGAACAAGAACCATCATCTCAACATCCCAATGGTGCATCTTGAAATACCGAAATAAGTTACCATCCCAAAATTAGAACAGAACCATTCCACATCGTGTCAACATCCCAATCGGCGTATCTTGGGACACCGAAATAAGTTACCATACCAAGCATTAGAAGGGAACCATCCATCATCATCTCAACATCCCAATCGGCGCATCTTGGAACATTGAAATAAGTTACCATCCCAAGCATTACGATGGCCCCATCCTATGGATTTAAAATCTTGATGAAGTAGGAATTCCTAGTTATTTAGAAGATCATATACCTGATATTTAATTCCAATAGCAAAAGTATTGAAAAGAGGACCATCATGGCATGCTTTGGCAGAAATAAAATTATCAAATGTAAAAAAGTGAGACCGTTGAATGTTTAAAAGAAGGCAGAAATAAAAGTGGCTTTGCTCAAGCATGTTGCAGCTTACCAGGCAACATCCATCAATTGTCAGGGGGTCAAAGCCTGTGCAGCATGAAATGTTGCTCTAACACCCAAATATTAACAACTTTCATGTTAAAAGGATGACACCATTTCTACTTTCTGGATGGTAACATTGTATAAAAGCCTCTAAAATGCTGCAGCACTATTGTGCACAACTTATAAAACTAAGCTCCAGCGTTTGACAGAAAAATATTTGTACCTTAGGCACATTTTTTGTCAAGTTAGATGTGTACTCATGAAAGAAAACTTTTTTTTCTTGGCTGTCTAGAGTATACTATATTGGTTCTTTTATGTGTTATGTGATTAATAGGACTTCAAGAGGAATAAATTTCAATACGAGGGGATATCAATGAACTTTTAGCCCTCCTCAACTTAGAGAACAGGATCTGGCAAAATTTCAGATAAGAATCAAGTTGAAGGGGTTCTTTCCAGCATCCAACTGCAGAAAGTGATTTTTGGATGGTATCATGAAGAATGTTGCTCTCACCTTCTTGCTCAAATCTTTTATGGAGTTCATCCACTGGCAAGAGCTTTTGTGAACTATCCAGCATCTGAAAAATGGTGAAGCAAGTCAAAATATTATGAAAATAATCCACATAACCTCTGAGAAAATGAATCACTATGAACCACATATGATGAAAGTACAAGAACTAAAGCAAAACAAGGCAAAATCATCATCTGCTAGAATACATTTTCAATCATCACCCTGAAGGCAGTGCAAGCTTGACCAGAAGACTGCTGTTCTCAACCATGGTAATACACATCATATCCAGACCAAATATTCCTATAGATGTGGATCATATATTGGAGCATAGAGTTCGGCTTTCTATACACTGTTCAAGGAACCATAAACCACACAATAATATATTCCAACTTTGATTCAGCATCTTCCAAAGCAACAGGTTACAGTCAAAAAGGAGATAAGATGGACTCCAAGGTTGATATAAAAATTGTGATTCTGGGCAAAACAAAATCAAAAGCATCTCTCCTAGTAGCTTTTTCTATAGTTTAAGATACAAAACAACAATACAGTTTCCTTTTTTTTCTGTGTGTGATACATGGAAAATAAATACATCTATGTCATGCAAGAGCATCAGCATTAACCATTCCTGACTTGTATAACTGAAAGCTCAGCAGATGATCATCATGTGACAAAGTAAATCAGATCACCATGTGACAAAGTAATCCCCATGCTTTATCATGTTAAATTAGTTTATTCCATGCACTGATTATTTGTCATTCAAATGCAGTGCACAATGAACTTGAGAGACTGGTGATGCCAGAAAATTTTGTTTCGGGATGGTGATGGAAATGAGTCCAAACTACTGATTATGAATTGTATAAGATAACTGGATTATGAATAGATATCAGAGAATCTCAATACATATCTCTAAAACCTTTTTATCTGAGCACAGAAGAATCTAGTTACAGATTTTCGTGAACAATTTTATCTAGGAGAAGTGCTATTTTATGGCTCTTTGTTTGCACATTGCAACAGGACTTGAGGACATTTTTTCACTAGTTTATAGCAGATTTTTAAATTGTGCCACCTGAGTTACCCAAGGATGTGCCTAGATGCCTGCTTCAACACATTTTATGTTTTAGAGCTGAGGATAAAGTCAATCAATGAATTAGGATTGAATGTTGCCAAGTGGGCATTTCACATTGACTTGATGAATCTTAATTGATAAATCATGTTTAATTTTTAGGATTATAACAATTTTTAGATTTCTACTAAACTTTATGAGCATTTTTTTGAAGTTCGAGCTTTTCTTTTTTTTTTTTTTTCGAGCACCCAGGCACCCCATCCACTGTTTCACCACCTAAAAGTCTTTTAAAACATTGTTTGAGGAATGCTACCATGTTACATATGGAAAAAAAAATCCATTTTTAAAGAAAAATGGGCAGTTGTAGGTTGAAATAACAGCTGACTAATGCATATAACATCCAAAATCCAGACATCTGAGATGAAGTTGATGAAAAGACTGAATCATATCTTGTACTATACTTTGTATCTTAAATATTATCTGATTAAGAGATAGGTTTTCCATTTATCTAAGACCAGCAAGAAACAAATCTAAAATAATTTATAAAAACAAGAAATTAGGGGATCATGAAAGTAAAAAAATAAAGATTTTAAAACTCTCTTCTTTCAAAAATTCAAATCTCACCGACAAGATTAGCCAAACGGAATACAGTCGGTTCGGTACAGAATTAAACCAAACTAGCAGTGTACCATGGTTCAAGTATTTTTAGATATTTTTTAGTATTTTATATTCTTATTATTTCTAAGTTAAATTGATTTTTTAGGAATTTATCTGAAGTGAAAGTACCCTAACTTGATACTTTATAACATTTACTTAAATAATTTTGAATACAAATAAGAGAGAGAGAATGAGAGATCAAAGGAGGCTCTCAACCTCCCTTTCTCTATTTAAGTGAGTTCACAAGAGCCTACATCCCACTTAACCCACCCTACTCCCAAATTGACACAAACTGACCAATTCAGTTCGGTTCATCAATCCTTGCTCACTAGCTAAGATCATGGACTTGGTACAATCCCAAATACATGCATTGTGCTATAGACATTCACCAACCATGCATTTGCTTTATTAAAAGAGAAATTTTTTAAAATTTTACTATTTTTAATATTTTTAATATTTTAAAATAAATGAATCTGTCATCACAAAATCCTTAGAAGTAGACCCAATGCTAGGCATAAAATCTGAATAAAACTGATAACCTAATTGAAAATTTCAAAATCTTGAAAATTCCTAGACACCCGACTTTTCATTAGTAAAAGAAAGAACAAAGATAAAGATGGTTCCAAGTAATCTGCAATTGCATAAGAAACAAAGAGGTGATTTTGTCCCCCTTTTAAGGAATAGAACTTCTTTGAATAGGAGATTAGTACTGGATACCAAAATTCTAAGATACCCACAACACCAGTTGTCCTTATACATCATAAATCTATTGAGAGCAAAACCATTAAACTTCCAAACATCTATATTGAACCAGGTATTCCTTTTAAGTATCTAAGACATTCAAGAGATGTCACGTCACATGCACACCAACAAGACTGACAATAATCTCTCCATTGGTAGAAAACAATTGTGCATCCTTTGATTCCATTCTATTATACCTCCATTGGTTTCCTCCATCTTGAGATTTCTTTGCTCCAGTAGGTGAAAGTCTTGTTAAATCTTTCCATATCTCTATCTTACACATTGTCTTCTCCTAGTCAGTGAAGAAGATATTAGACTGCTTGTCTACTTTATTTCACATTGGCAACTAAGATTTGTTTCATGGAGCTTTCACAGCATTCTCCTTTCAGAATGCAAGATCACAATTAGTAGTATTTAAGCTTCGTTTTCCATCTTTGATATAAATCATGTTTTCCAGTTCTTTTCCTAAATAAATTCAATCAGCTAATAGTGAAAGTCCTCTCCAAATCCAGGGCTTTCCACAGCAAAAAAAGTTAATTTCAACTTTTTTTTTTTCAAACTTGAATTGATATTTTCAATTTAATAAGTAAAGAATACTTTTCACTTGGACCTTGATATACCATCATTTTTTCACTTAGATATACCATCCTAGACATGCCCTGAATTAAAGATGTCAATTTACATATATGATTTGCAATTTTAGTAAGAATAATGCCACTTAATAGATACTTGTTTAACAGATGAAATAGGTTAACATATGGTATGAAACATCCCAATATATATACATATATGAAGATGTTTATAAACAATCCTCTCTGAACTTTCTTATGCTTCATCTACCATTCTACTTTATGACAGTTATTTGCCATTCTGAACCACTATTTATTTGTGTTACGTTCTATCCAAGAACATCCATGTTTAATGGTTTGTGGAAATCAACATTTAACTCCTCTTATTGTGCAGCTAATTGATCAATTTATTTGCCCTTAAAAAGGATAATACCTTTAAGGCCCACACACAACCCAATGATATCATATTGGTGAAATAGTTGACCGAAGCTGCTTGACCTAAACCTAATACATGATAAAAACATCATTTGCACAATTTTACCTCTGCAAAAGGAATACATTTACTTCCAGGTATATGACCACTTCTTATTCCTGCACGTGGCTCTGGAGCTACACCATCAAACCTGTAAAGAGAGCCAAAATATTTCCTTTGTATGATCTTGTTTTTCAGCAACAGTTTATTATATGTGTTGAATACAGATGTCTTTACAAGAGGAAACAGAAGGGAATTCTAAGGTAACATAAGTAACTTTTCAATGTAGACAATAAAGCCTTTAGGAATGAGGATAAAGATCATGTCCATAGAGCCAACACAACATAAATCTTAGAAGAGTGTAAAAGTGGAAATATATGCCTCAAGCAAAAATCAGAAGTTAGGATGGCTGAACTGTTTCGAACCAGGCAGTTCAGGATGAACCGTATCCGTACCAAACCGGCCCACAACCGGTATGGTTTGGTAGTTTGATTCGGTATAGGGTCTGTCCATCCCAAACTGCTCCAAACTAACCCCGTACCAACCCTAAACCATACCAAATTGCCTCATATTGAGCTGAACCATCCATTTGCCTTGATATGGGATGGTTCATAGGTTGAAGCTTCATGATTCATCTGATTGATACGTCGTTGGTTCCATACGGTACACCTCATACTGAACCATACAGGTCTAGTATCGTGGAACTAGTATTGGTTCCCGATACGCTGAACCTTGGCTGCAAGTAACTAGCCAAAGCATGATTATTGCTAATGAGATGAATTTATATGTACATCATGTATAAAAGATCTAATTTAATAGTAAAACATAATAAATAGCTTCATATATTTTTCAACTATGAATCTCTCGATATGATAATAAGTAAACTAAACTATTCACTTTGATGAAATTAGAAGAGTAGCTAAGGTACAAAACTAAGAGTATAGAATGAAATCCAAAGTATTTTAAAGGTAAAAACAATTACCCAAGGACATGGAGAACCTTTCATCAACAAGAAAATTATTATTTTACCTGCCCTTTGGTCGAGAATCTACATGTTGGTGTGTTTGGGTGTCCATGTTTGTTTGATCTGAAATACATGACATTATAATGATGAAGGATTGATTATAGATCAATTTATCATTCAGGCATTAATTATGAGTTTCTTAAAAATTTCAATAAATAAAGAGATTCATAATTCAAGAAATTATGTTGATGGACTTTATGTAGCGTATGAAGGACAAAACAAAATATCCATGAAAAATTGACATTGAAATTTATACGATGCAACACTTTTCATGATTTACTATATAATGTATAACTCAAACACTCATGGTGAAGCATTATCAAGTTGCTGTTAATCCAGGAAATGAAATCATACTTTCCACATATTCAGTAAGTGCCACCTCATAAAGGCAACTGTATGAGATATTGAGTTTGCTATTCCTAAGGGACAACTTAGGTAGTTTGGAACTCTCATAGATTATCCCACCAATATATTCCTGCAGGCAATTCACAGCATGCTGATGTGTTTGACATATTACTTGTAAAGAGTAAAAGCATACTAATTGTTCTCTTGATTCCAAATCAATCATGTATATGTTGCACCAGTGATCATAAACCCTTTGAAGAAGAAAATACATTCTATTTTTTATTGAGTACATCTAAGAAGCATATGATACCAAGAAAGATGGTTACAAGAATAGCAACCAAATTAGAAGTACATCAATTAATTCATATAATGAGAAAAAAGAGGCCTCATATTTCTTTTTTCTAAAAAAAATGAAAAAAATCTAATGCCCAACGTTGGTTGTTGGCATTATCGGCCATCCATCAAGTTCTTCATTTCCTATTTATTACATGCATCATGTCCTTGTGCGAAGGAATTATAGGCATCCATCTCATCAGTTAATAAAAAAAATCTATTTTTTTGAGCACCACCTAAAATTGAACCTTGGACCTCCTAAAGGGCAAACCATTAGGAATGTGCTAACAGTTATTAGCCAATTAATGAAAAACCTCATCCTAAGTACGTCATCAATTCATGGAACATATGAATCCATCAAATACTCCTTTGCTCTCAAATCAGTCATATGCATTACTTGCAACCATGGTTCTCTGTCTCGGTACCGAGAGGTGTATCGGTAAAATTCTAACACAATATTGGTATGCTCATTACGCCACTGATTCCGGTAAGATATAGCACTTATATGGTACAATACACCTGGTAGTGTGAAGTACTGGCCTATACAACATACCTTGCTTGCAATCAAGTCTTGCCTCTCTTCATCAATCTTTCACCAATATATAGACTGCTTTTTTTAATAGTTGCACTCCTATCAATAGACCATAGTTTTAAAGAGAAACATGAAGAATGCAATACCAAATCACCAGAACACAATATTCAGGTGCATGCACAAAAGCATGCAAATCCATGTCTCCATCCCAAAAATCTAACCAGCTCCTGGGATCACAACCATGTAACAAATATCTCCCTCCTAAATCAGTCCGTGTATGACTTGGGTCAATACTTTAATGGATTCTCATTGTTCTTTTCAATATAAATAGTCTGAAGGAAAATTTTCCAGTGACAGGTTAGCATCTTAACTGGATGGGAAATTATTAAGAACGATCTTTAGAAGTCACAGATAGTCAATTAAGGTAAAGATGATTCTCATGAACTGAGACAGCTTTGTTTATCTGAAGCCAGCTATGTTGAATTCTTGGGTACATCCACAAATCTAGCAAAGGTTCACATTCTTGTCAACCACTTCTGTCCAATCCTAGATGGTCTCTTCATTCCAGACTCAAGACTCCTCTTTATCAAGATATCTGTAAGCTCACTGGATGATAACAAGTACACTTACAAGAAGACGAAAAGAGAATTCACATTATTATAACACATTTCTACTACATTGGCTAAATTTTCTGAAATGTAGTTTGCTACTAATTCCAATTATGGATCACATCCTTGAATGCACAAACTAACACCCTAGCAGGAGCAAGAATTAGCTAGAACTTGATTTATCTTGTTTCCAATATAACATTCTATATACAACTTTACAATCCCAACATCTACTCTCTTCTAACATTTAGAATTTTAGATGCTTATATCAACAATATTTAGGCAGATAAAATTGTGTTTGAAGCAATCAATTTGAAAATGGATTATGATCTTAAAAAAGAACATTTGCAATAAGGAACTTCAGGTACCTTCGCTTGGCAGAGAATAAAAAGGTTCCATGTGAAAAACATGTGGTCTTTTATACAATATATAATCTAGATGCAAAATATCTCACCCAAGGTTCTAAATTCTATGTGATGAAGTTGTCCCAATTTTTTCATGAAATAGGACACACTGCCATCCTGTCCCATCCTGATAATTGGGACAGGAGGTGTCCCAAGACATGCTAATTGAAATGCTGGAATGGTCTTGTTTTGACACTTGATAGGTCAACCCAACCAGGCATCCCACCGAGACTTGAAATCATATTCGCACCTACAATTAAAAGTCCCTTCACAGGTTGGGATCCATTAGTCTGCATATGACTATCGATCCAAAGCCTAAAAAAGGCGTGTTTGGAGAACTTGAGTTGCAAATCAAGCATTTGCTGGAATTGAAACTTAACTTATAGTGACTTCCATTGTATGTCTCATTGGAAGTTAGGCAACTTTAAGCACATTTTGTAGGATCTAAGGGACCAGATTGGATGAAGTTCAGTCCTGTTGGGTTGTACCTGGTCAAGTCACAGTCTGGCAAAGTAAATCTGACTCATACCTAACATTTACTTAGTCAAACTTAATCCTGCCTGTTCTTGAATAAAAATCAAATCATTAAAGTGGAGTATGTGGTAACTCAATAAATTCACTTATTTAGCCATTTTCACTGAATCAAATACTTGCAAGCATGGAATTCTACATGGACTCCTGTTCAGGCTTTCTAGTTACCTTGAAAAAAGACATCCTTAGTGACATCATTTACATCGCCATAGTTTACATGCTTCATATGTATATGACCAAACATATCTCCTTAAACAGCATCTTAAGCTATATATTTTCAAAAAAGCTTCATTGAGCTATATAAAGACTCCTACTGGTATGGAACTTTGCTTAACCTGATCCTCGTACAAATAAGTGGTTGTGTTTCTCTTCTTGTATGTATGGTGACATTTTATTTGTCCGTTGTATTTTGTAGCTAACAGCCACTCTTTTCAGAAGCAAACATACTGAATATTATTTATCCAAGTCATTTCCTATTGAAACATCACACCAATTGCATTTTTGAAATTCCAGCATGCTCAACAAGTTCAATATGTCATAGTGAACTACTGTAATCTGATGTACGCATTAGGAAACCACTAGTGCAATGCTTCAAATATTTTAGATGTTTCCCCAATATCAGCCTAACCATTTCCCTTTCTCATTCCTTTATATGTGAATCTCAGATGTAAATTTTGAGCAAATTCTTGTTCATTTAACACATATTGGGTTATAAGAGTGTATGTAAGATATTAAAAAAAAGTAGCATGTAATCTTGTGGTGAACAAAAGAACTGCAATGAGTTAATAAATTTTACAAAATGAAGTCAAGTAGGGTTTTGGCAGATCTAACGCTGGGAACAAAATGAAAGTCTGTGGGGAGTGGTATTTAGTGGCAAGTCTTAAATGGTTCTCTAATGATGAAAGTAGGAACGCATGAAAAATATCTATTGAACTGGGTTCTATAAGAAAAAACTCTCCTTTAACTTCAAGGGCTTTTGCCATCTCATTACTAACATGGTACTTCATACCACAGAATTTAACCAACAAAGGAGTCCAAAATGTTAGATGCTATGATACAATTCCACAAAATGGTATAATATTTGAAAACTTACAAGAAAGAACCTAACGAAAAACCATTCAAGATTTATAATTTTATACACAACAAAAAATACTTAACACCGGATAGGTACAAAGTTTTATATATAGTCTGTCTCAAGCTTGGATAAAGGAGAAAGGTTGTGGTAGGTTGACGACCAACATAAAACTATACACACCCAAATTATTCAAAAAACAATCACCACAAAGCAATGATTAAAATTTGATGCAGAGATCATTGCAGGATGAAGAATTGATAAAAGAGGCTGAAAATGAGAATCAGCACCAGGGTTTACGAGCTAATATAGAATACACATCAGAAAAAGAAATCTAAAATCCATCTTGGAAGAACACACAGGTTTGTCATTCTATGCAATTCCTATATTATGACTTTGAAACTTGGCTGTCAACATTAGTTCAACAATCCGATGATAATCCCACTCCATGCATGATGAACTTTCTAAACAAAGAAGAATTAAAGCCCAAGGAACATATTTTGCATCATCTCCTTCAAATTAAATAAAAGATTCTGAAAAGGAAATTACATATGTGGAGTCTGAAAATAATGATGATGTCAACTAGCAGAACCAGTTTGTATGTCATTCAGTTAATAAAGAAATCTGCTTCATGACAGACTCAATCTGATGCATAACAGCCCAAGTTTTTAGTTTGAGTCAAAGGTGTTCCCATATCAATAATGCTGTTCTACATATAGTATTGATTGCTCCAATAAATAAAAGGCAACACTTATAGTAGCCATCTATGCTCTGTCAGAAAGAATTAAAGCCTTTGATTTCCTATTCTTCAATCAGATAAGATAAAAAATCCTAACCTGTTCAAGCGTCCAGACTAAATGAGGTTGAAACTTCGCTTTAAAAATGAGTGAGCTAACCTGAAAAAATAGAACCTCCTTAGCAGAACAATATCATGGCAGGTCATTCTTATATATTCCTCAAAAGAAAAATTATTGCTATTAATTTAAGCAAATCAAAATTTATTTTCGTAGTAACATATGAATGTAGTCAACTTTTCAAGTATGGTGAATAAGCAGGCCTCATTTAACTTATAAAATAATTTAATTGCTCATAACACACTAAACAAAGTTTACTAACAAGCGGAAGACATAATTAAATTCACTTTCATTTCTTTACTTCTCCAATCACTTGAGCTCCATGTATTTTCTTTTTCTTTGCAATTGCACAGGAAACAGGTTTAGAAGCCAAAACCATCCTGGCAATTTCTATCTTTTACTATTCCACCTACAAAAGTAACCTATAGACTTTCTACCTACTCCTTGTCCGTCTGTTTCATAAGCATATCCCTTAAGTGCAACCCTCTATCTTGATATATGCCTACCCCATCCCCACATGTTTCTACTTTACCTTGCAATATGAATGAAAATGCATATCATACTTTTTGTAGTACCATGAGTATGATAGAAGATTTAACAGTAGCATCTTAGACATCATTTCTTAATAGATTATGTATAAATCTTGAGGTTATTGATTTACCATCAAAGCATACAACTGATCATCTCAGTTATAGAAGCCAGTACAATGTGAAATATTAACTCAATATTTCCATTTTACATAACAGAGCACTGAGCATACAGAGTGTGCTCAAAAAGCAGTCAACACAACTGCATTGATGACTACATGTGGAAGCAACCTTACTGACCCTGCCTAGGGCTTATCCAGCACTCAACATAAGTGGGCTGCATGAAAGGAGCCTACTAGGTTTTGCAAGCCCCAAATGGCTATATATATAGCCCAGACTGAGCCGAGCGTGCACATACTAAGCAGATTCCAGCAGGCATTGAGAATCTTCGGCATTATAAGCAAACCAAGCAAGGTATGAAACACACTCACTGGTCGTTCCTCTCCCCCATCTACCACATGCTTAATCAAGAGGGAGAAGAGAGAAGAGGAGAGGAGAAAAAGTGCCAGACTAAGACCTCTAAACAAACTGATAAGAGTCAACATTTTGCTTTATTTTTCTTTCTTTTATTTCTATTCACCTCCTTCACTTTCTCTCCTCATGAATTATGCCTGAAGTGTCTTTAATCCTTTCTTGCATTTTTGGTTATATATTTCTACATTTCTCTAAAATATGGTTTTTTTTTCCAATTTCTAACTACTTCTATAGCAACTACCTATGCTCCCAATTAACACCTTGGTGTTTTGCAGTATTTGCATGCATATTTGTTGCTTTTTAGAAAATGCCCATAGAGAGCTAGGGAAAATGCAATGGTACAGATTATGGAAAGCAAAATTATTGTTACAGTCCAAAATTATGTTTTAAAGAAGAAATTAGCAATTTTTCCCATATAAGTATACTTACCAATTGACCATGACAAACCTTTTTGACAGCTTCATTGGCAGCTTGAGCTTTTAAAATTGCATCACTAGAGGCACTAGAATCAACATCAAAACCAGAAGCAAGCCACCCTGGCAAGCCTCCATCCAACACCCAAACCTTATCATGTCCAAAGACTTGGAACATCCTATTCAATGGTCAGGTATCTTGGAGTCAGTAACCTATTAAGTAGTTAGTGAAAAAGAAATCCCACTTTTGTCAATGGAGATATGTACATAAACATTAAATAGACTAATAATACTATAACTAAATTCAAGAATATTATACAATATAAAAGCTTAATTAAATCCAACGAGAAGAGAAAGGGAATTAGCACTCGCAAAATTCTTAGGAAGTCAAGGTGCCTAGAAAGTGAACCACATAATTGCTAATTGCTTGGCTAAAAGATATATGAATCAACATGTTGTTTTTCTAAGAAATGTATTATATTCAGATCAGAATCATGACAAAAGATTATCGAAACAGAAAAATAGTTATCATATTCTTAAAATTCTCCATCACAATTTATTCTTGATCCTTCATCTACAATATTTTGTCAATTTTTAGCAAAAAATTAGCAAGGGACTAATCTTTCTTATAATCTCAAGTATGCATTACAGATGATTTATGAATAGTTCTAGTTTTTCCCTAAATATTGTTGAATTTTCTTCTTATCTAGAATCTTTTATTCTTTTTGCATTTGTCTCAAACTCTCAATCAACAATATTTTCATTACACACACCCAGTAATTCCAGAATTACAAAATATTCTGGTTAAAACTATCCAAAGGTGAAATATAACTACATTCCACTAATTAGTTCTTATTATATTACTTGCAGAAAACAGTCATATGGACAACCGCGGAAAAGATAGATGGCCCAAGAATGCTAACAGGAGATGTCAAGTTGCTATACCATGGCACATGTTTCTCTGAATTTTTACATGTGTACAGTTTCTTTAAGTAGCATTTACCACTTTTATGGAAACTTCATGGAGCCATCCACATGATAAAGCAATTTTGGATGTATTTGTTTTTTTAAAAACAGGCATATTTTTCATTTTCATTTTCATAGAAAATGGAAAACTCTTGTTAAAATGTGTTTTATGATTAAAAATGATTTTTTTTAGAAAATAAAACTTTAAAATAGCAAAAAATGAAAATGGTTTAAAGATGTTTCACTTTTTTCTATCAAAACAAAGAAGAGAATAGAAAACAAAAGCCAGAGAACTTGGGAAAAGGGAGTGAACGGTACCCTTCATCATTATTGCTATTGTTTTTGTGCCTCTTCTTTAAGAAAACAGTTTTTGTTTTCACTTATCAAACATATATTCAAGAAATGAGAAAATTGATAATAAAACCTGTTGTTGATAAATGAAAACACAAACATTTTCAAAATCAAACACAACCCTCTATTCCCATAACCAAGCTCATAAGCAGTCAAGTTCAATGATCAAGTAAAATAAAATTCTGGCTTACCACCAAACACGAGCTGCACTGAACAGGCCCTTCCCATCATAAACAACAACAGAATCTTTGTTGTGTATACCAAGTGCAGAAACAGCAGCAGCAAAAGCTTCTTCTGATGGCAACATGTGAGGTAACTGATCCAAATTACATGCATTAGTTCTTTTGATAGGGCCAAATGATCAAAGAAAAGAAAACAGAAAGTGGTGCTTTTAGCCATAAATCTTCTCTCAGAAATATCCTACACGAACATATATCAGAAATTTATGACAGGATTCCATCACTGAGGTGGCAATATCATATTACAAAAAATCAAACAACTTAAGCAAGTAATTCAACTTATAATATACGTTGCATATCTAGCCGCATTCACTTTCTAATGATAATAAATGCTAGTTTATAATAATAGTGATTGTTGGAGTCAGTCTGGAATCTAGAACAACACAAAGATCCTTCTGTCTAGTGGTTCAGATTCATATAGTGCTTTCAAAAAGGCATTCAACAAAAAAACATAAAACATGGAATTGGTACAAATGAAGCAGGTTTTAAGGTTATCCTTAAGAAATTATGTGTATTAAAGATCTCTAGCCAACAGAAACTGGTGAGACAAGAATCCAACAGAGAAGTTATTTGATCTGGAAGCACTTCAGTGAAGCTTCATCATTTTCTTTTTATTTTTTATTTTCTTTTTTTATTTTTGAATTGTTCTTGCATGTTATGGATATTGCAGGTTAGCATAAGCATACAAGAAAACCTGAAATACAATAAATTGAAATCAATCACTAGTAACTTATTACTAGTCCCTTTGCTCTTCTTGAGACAAATGGCAAAGGCAAGGGCTTGACATGTGGATCTCAGCAATTTATAGGTTTTAAAGCTCCATTACCTGCTTGACATTAGTCATGTCAATAGAAACAGACCAAGACACATAGGATAGACTTCTTACTTATGTTAACAGAAAAAGATGTAGTTTTGGTTGATATTGTTGAATAAGGCATGTCAACCAGGGCAGATCTAGGTTGTAAAAGTTCAAAAGTATCTAGACTAAAACAAAGCATACTTGATGCAACTTTAGGGCTGTTCGGTAGGTGATATAAACCATGGAATAAGAACCTTATTCCCTAGTTATGTTGCCAAACAACAAAAGGTGATCAAAAAATGATGAGTTATACTGCATTGGGGTGTAAGTGGGCCTAAACTACATAAATTTATGCCACTGAAATAGAGTTATACCATGGGATAGGGAAAACTTATCTCCTCTAACTGCCTTTTGCCCCTGTCAACTCTTTAATTTAATCCAAACATAGGAGGGCAATTTTTCTTCATGATAAAATATAAATCTATCACGAAATCGGCTAGACTTCATTCCCTCATTTATCCACTGCATGTATTCCTCCAATCAAATGACATAAAACTCCTATTCCATGGTATAAGTCCCATCCCTTCACAGTATGAGGTTTAAGTTTTCAAATGGGATGTGCTCAGAGAAACTGAAAGGCTTGGATGAACAAATACATTATGTTCAGCCAATGCTCCATGAAAACAAAGATCCATGTAAAGTCTGAAAGAATGACAAGTTCCTTCAATAATTGGACCTTCAAGTCAAATAGACAGGCTTGGAATGCAAATCAAAATTATTTTATAAGAGATATTGTCTACTGAGACAGTTGGATAAGATGATATTAACATGGGGATGAATCACTCTAGTCAGTTTTTTGGTAGTCAATCTTCATATCAATCATCAGTTAAGGATCTCAACCTAAAAATTGGAAGGATTAGAAACCATCAAATCAGAACAAGTTTACGAGGATCAAAATTAGAACAACTTGCTCTTTTCTGTGCGGGGACTAGGAAATATTGGAAAGGTAGTAATAAAAGGGAAGGGTGAACCATACTGTGTCTGTAAGATGATTATAATTTACAACAAAAGTATAGGTTACGATAAAAATTTCTAACTCGAGTAGTGAATACAAAATAAGTGAATGATGAATAGCATAAATGGTGTAATTATTATTTATTACAATTGATTCAAATGTGTTGATTAATGTGAATTGTTAAGTTAGAAAGAAGACATTGACCTGATACCTTTTGTCACAACATGGCAATCGATCTTTTATGTCTGGGCATGCATGAGCATGTGCAGTTGCACGGTGCACTTAAGAAGAAAGGAACAAGGGATTTTTTTAAATGACTAAACATCTAAAGAAATAAATGGGGAAGCCAAGCATATTGGACTTTATGTCTGGGCATGAATGATCATGTGCAGTTGTGCTAAGCGCTCAAGAAGAAAGGAACAAGGGATTTTTCAAAGGCACGCAAACATCTAAAGAAATAAATTGGTATATCCAAGCATATCTGGGCTTCTCTGGGGAACTCTAGAGAGTCCACAGTTCTGAAGGGCTTCTTAGGAAGTGTAAGGGTTACAGAGAAGGCTAGTCATCATGAATATGTGAATACTATATAGAATGACAAAATAATATAGGGGTTTGTAGATCTTCCTTTTGCCATTTGATGATGCCTGGGTAAAATGGAGGATCCCTCTTCTGTAAGCATGGAAGTCCTAAGGAAGTTGCAGGAACTAAAATGTCAAAGATGCTTATCACTTGACTCTTCGATAATCTTCTATGGGTCTTGATCACCTGAAGCTAAGGCATTGGTTTAGTTTTTCATAAACATGTTCTCTGGATTGAAAGGAAAGGAATTAAGCAATTGTGACTACTGCATGAGGAAGCTTGCAAATGTGTAATACAAGCTTGTGTTGAGACAAAAATTGATGACACTGCCAGGACTTCCATGAAAATCTGGCATCCCAGGTTATATACAGTTGGATGTCAACAAGCTAGAATCTGATTGTTTACACACTGCTGCTGCAGGAACAGAATCCAACAAGCATCCAATTCTTGGTTGCATTTCACACGTATTTTGAAGTTAGGCCCATCTGATCACTTGGACAATTTTCAAATTGTCTCAATAAGTTTTCAATGATTTTTGTTTTTCAGAATGTTCAATGCAAGGATTTTCACCTCACTAATTCAGTAAATCCAAGGGCAGATGGTACTTAGACATGCATATGATGTTAAATATATTTCAAACATCTATGCCAAGGATTTAAGTATCTGTATGTCCCAGTCCATACTGCCATACCAGTAAGATACTGGTACGCTCCCTGTATCAGTACTGTACCGACAACTGGCATTCCACCACTATTTTGTTGTCCTGGCAACAAGAAGCATACCATGTGCCAGCATAGTACCAGTACTTGCTAGTTCAGTACTGATACAGGCATCAATACCTTAAATCTCAACAAACTCTAATACACATGAAAATCACATATGACATTAGATACCACTAGTTATGGGATGACTGATTGAGTTATCCAGTTTTGAGCTCCCTCATTTGATATGATTTTGTATCCATTTCTCATTTCTGAACATGACTTCAAAAATATGTAGAAAAAAAATAGCCATTGAGTAGCACAAACAGCCACTAATGTTGATAATCTTCTTGAAGCTCTTTCTTAGAATGGAAAAGTATACTTGTCATGAGAAGTTCCTGGAATGCCAGCACTTTTTTTTTTCTCTTTCATACTTTAGGCTAAGAACAATATTTATCTTTCAAAAACATAATTGTATCTATAATGCAACTAGAAAACCTATTTGGCTAACAATGTCTGGAAAAGATTTCTTACTCATAATAATTTGATATTTAATGTGAAGAGGATAGGAATCATAGATATATTCATGCTTTGATTGCTCTTTTTTTAAGTTACTGTAGCAGAAAAAATAGGTTAGCTTTCTTGCCTTTTCTTTTCGTGACCTAGTGACAGCTAAATTTTTTGGATCTAGGTTTAGATAAATCATGGCAGTGTTTGTCTTTTTAATATTATTATAAATACTTGGAGGTTCGAAGAGAAAGTATTTTAGGTGGTCAATGCATTGACAGAAGCCATTTTGGCTGAGTTCATAAAGCAAAGCATATTGCACAAGGACATATAAATAGAGAAAATCAAAGGAAAAGTATTCACAAGAAAGAAAATATGCCAGTTTGAAAATATGCCAGTTTAATAAGAAAAACTTGGCTATGTAAACAACCTACAGTATCTATCGTGAAAAACTGACAACCATAAAAAGACATCACTCAATTGTGAAACAAAATACAGGATAATCCGCAAGCCTTTCTATTCAATCAATTTTACTTAGAGTGAAGGAAAACAAGAAAAGGAAGAACTCATCTCACATCAGATGTTTGGTCACATATTCCATCAATATCAAAGAACAAGGCACTGGAATGTGAGCCATCTGAGAAAAAATTCAAAAGTGAATCATGGTTACTATGAAGCAAACTAGGGAAAAATATTGAAAACAAAATTTTATTAATCATGCAAATGAATCTTCTAGAAAACACTTTATGAGTGACTGGCATGGTAATTAAGAATGTCAATCGGATTAAATGCTCCCATTGATGTTGCTGAGCTGCTAACTTTGCAATTAGTTAGGCTCAAACTGCACTTTTAGGCCCAACCACAGCAGGACTTTTTTTTTTGACTATTACTCGTTCTTGTGAATCTGGCCCAATCTCATTCAATGCAACAACTTAAGCCCACTCTAAGGATGCCTATCTAAAAAATATGTAATAATGTAATCTACATAATTTAGGCACCGCAGCCAGCCAACAAAAAATAATAAATTTGTTTACTGGTCTATTTCCAAATCTGTCCCTTACTAACACTCACAATGATGCCCCATCCCAACACTTGGGCCTGTGAGATGCCCCATTATACCATCAATATTTAAAACCTTGTTTATGGTAATGAAATAAGATTTCATTAAATCAAAACAATATCTTGTGGAATCCAAAATTGTAGAATTTTTTTTTTGTAAACTCTTAAAATTTAGATTTAGACATTGTAAAAAAAAACTAAGGTTTTAGACATTTTAAAAGAATACTTTGACCATGACCTAAAGCTTGATTTTTAATGTACAAGATGCAACAGAAGGCCATTGAATGAAGCATCAACTTGAGATTCAAATGAGCAAATACTACATCCAATTTATAGGAGTTTTCGATATATTCATGCCCTTAAGCTGAAGTTTTGTTAAGTTAATTATGTTCATATTTTAAAATACAAAATCCAAAGTTCAGTGATTATAGCAATTTCCTGATCTGAATTTAACATATAAAAACTTGAAAAGAATTTGGATCAAATAAAATCCATATTTAGTTGTAAATCAAATAAGCAAATGTTCAGCCTATAGTTTTTAATTATGAAATGTAAATAGATTGATATTAATAACCATAGGGGGTGTTTGTTGCCCAAGATTTTAGATCACTAGAGATCCTTATTTTGGACTGATCTTATTTCCAGCATTATAAGATCGCCATATTTGGTATGTTAGATTCTAGCGATAAAAGATCACCAAATATTCACGATTAAGTTGTTTGATATACTATGAAAATCCAAAATGAAAGACCATGTCAAGCTAAAACTACTCACGATATATTTTGCAACTATCATGACAATTTATCATTATTTCACAATATTAAAATAATGATATTATTTTTATAACATCATATTATGGTATAATATTACTATATTATATTGTAATATTATATGATTATTATAATATAATCTTATAATACTAAATTATATATTAATATCAAATTAATATCAAATGTCCTTTTGAAGGGCATTTTAGTCCCAAAATTTTAGCCCAAAATCATTGCTTGGGGTGATCTTACCCGTCCTTGACTAGGTTGGGTGATCCCCTCACCTTCAACCGAATCATCCATGATACTAGATGGATCATCGCATACCAAATACCCCCAAAAAGTGTACCAATCCTACTCATAAAACAAACTTAGAATTCTAAGTTGAATGTATTAACTATGATCTTTATAAGTGTATTAGCGTTAGCACTCAACAATGAAGTCTTCGACCATAAGATACTTCAAAGAGGGAGTATCAAAATCAACTTTGGTATCAAAATCATACTTCACTTTATGATGTTTTAGTTAGAATTTATTAACTATGATAGTCATAAGAATGGATAATTTAAAAAGTATAAGGTTCTAAATGCAAAATTCTTCTATAATAATGTGCAAATTGAAATAATGAAGAGGATACAAAATTTATATCATCCTAATGGCAAAGCACCATTCATAATACTTGCAAAACACAAAAATGAAACTTGACCTTATGAGATGACATCTAACAAGTATCAAAGTAATATGTTTGACATGAACTAAAGACTCGTAAGTCAAAAGTTTCAAGGCGATATCTTTGACTAGAATAGATTTTAATTTTTTTGAAATTTTAGCATAAAGTCTTAGTTAAGATAATTTCAACTTTAAGAGCTCTAGCTTAAGGATTTTATTCATAATTGAAAGTTTAACTCATTGATTTCAAGTCGACATGCTTACACCAAAACAGTTTTAAATCTTTTAAGAAACTTGCATCAAAACATTTTTAGCATCTATTGGAAGGCTTTAAAACAACTTATGCACTAAATATATCCTTTCATAAATTTGAAGAGATCACACCATAATCTATTTGTGCATTATATGTCTATCCCAAGATTAAACACCAAGGGGCAGGTTTGTGATCTCACAGCTTCCATTCCTTTAACGTCCCAACTCTAAAAAAAAAGTCATCTTTGAGTACATGCATAGAAACTTCTATATGTGCACAAAGTCTGCCATCAAAATTACCTCTTACATCACCACATCATTTCATGAGTGTATTTTTCTTGGTTATGATGCCATACAAGAATGAATGATTAGCATCAGAAGGGTGGATCCCATACATATTTCCTAGGTGCGCATCCAAAACATTTTGCATCACAACTAAAAATGTCGTTACTTATTACCATATCACATCTTGACAAACATTCTACCAATGTAAATCAGCTAACCACCCATCTTTCCAACCCAGTACTTATGGGAAGAGAAAAAAAAATCAAGTTGAAACATAGTTACAATGATCTAAATTTCTCTTACCATTTTATAGCACATGCATTTACCTCACCAAGATGCATTCATTCTTTCAGAACAATGAGTTGTGTCTTGAGTTCAATCACAATTCAAATCACAGATTGAGATGAAGTAGCACCATTATTCTTTGATCACAATAGATTGTATAACTCATAGAAAGAAAAATAATATACTCATAAATTTGATATTACAAAGAGAGTATCACACATATCAGCGCCTAGTTTTAATCCTACAATCTGGAACAATGCAAAACTATCTACATTCTCAGATTGGCTGGTGTTGCCATTTAGAGCAAATTGTAATCTTTGTTTGGGTCCAACACCTTTATGGTTTTTGAACCTAACCATAAAAAGCATTACTACTTGATAATTTCCATGAATGCATGGGAACAAATGTCCCCCCTCAGCTCCCCATTGAGTGTCAGACTTCATTGATAGCCACTCATAAAAGAAGCTGCACTGATGGAAAGAATCATAATTAAATAATTCTGAGAAAGGACTTGGAAAAGCTAGCAGCTACATGAAAGATGGTGCCAAATAGTTGCGGCAACGCTTGATGTTTATGAATGGTTATAGTTTATTACATAATGTTTATTTGATGCATAATGAACCGACCTTATGTTTTCCATCACATCAAATATTTTTGCCTGTGGAAAATAAAATATGGATGTGCATCAACAAACACACAACTCGGTGCTTTAAACTTATCTTGTCATTATAAAATTTTTGAAAACAAATCTTCAGTGTGAAATCATAATGGTTTGTAAAATATATAGCCTATATCAAACAAGTAATCCCAATAAAATTGTGCACATCTTTTCATACTTAGGTTTTATCCCTAAATAAAACAGTGTGATCAGCTACAGGAAACAAAAAAGGGGTTGTAAGCAACTTCCAAATGATAATAAGTTACAGTACGCCTCAGAAATTTTTTTTTTAATTGTTTTAGCAAGTGCTAAATCCTCAATCTCAATTATAACAATCTTTAATATTTTTATAAGTTACAAGCAAAAAAAAAACATGAGCCCAAATAAGGGTGAATGTAACAATCCATGAGGCACTGTGCAAATTTTATAAGGAAAATAATAGAATTGCAGAACCTGGTATTCTTGAAGCGGATTTCTTTGATCATGTGGCATGTACCAGGAAGCATCCAATACCTTTAAAAAAGAAAAGCAAAGGAATAATTAATAGAGAATAGATGCTCTCTTCTTCAATTAAATTCTTAGACTCTTTTTACTTAAAGCTGCAGATAAAGTCTGCAAAGCATGCTAGAAGTGATGATGGCAAGTTCATTCCTGACTTTTAAGTAATGAGTTTCCTTTAATATGAATATATTTCTTCTTAATTATAACCAATAGATTGCAAATTTCAACCATAGATGAGCTTGGGTGATTTTGTAATAACTTTGTAGCCAGTAGCATAATGGGTAGAAACATCATTTTCATTTGAGATAAGATCAATAGGTCCTGGACAACACTGTTTTCTTCTCCTTTTTTTTTTTCCTTTTTTTTTTTTCTTTATTGTTCTTCTGTTTGTTTTTTGCCTCTCCTTCCATGCTGAAACTCATTATATACTTGGTTTTAGTTACAATGCAGTCTGAATCACCCAGAACAGAGCCTGCAGCAACATATGGGAAGCTGCACCAAATTCATGAGACCTCGTTCTATGAGCCACATAGGCTCTCTCTCTCTCTCTCTCTCTCTCTCTCTCTCTCTCTCTCTCTCTCGCGCGCGCGCGCATGCACGCACATGCATAAAAAAACACACACAAAGACACATGCATGTATCCTCTTCAGACATGAATCTTCTGCCATCAGAGTGGAATCTTATAACCAGAGCAAACTCTATCATAATGGGGTAAAACCGTCCAAATTACACAAAGAAAACCAATATATCAAATATAAAGAACAAAAAATATCTCCCTAGGAATGATAACATAAGGAAAAGTATAACGAAGCTATCACACATTCACCTTTACATCAGGATCTCTGAGATTAGCATGCACCACTCAGCAGAAACCACAGGTTCATTGTGCCCCATTGACTGAACCGCTGAAGTAGAGATTGTTAGACTAGATTAAGCACAGCAGAACAAAACCCAAACGTTGGAGAAACCAAGGAGGTATAATCAGCACCCTATAGGAGAATTTGTTCAGCAAACAAATAGAATCAAGAAGCACCAAAAACCAGACAAGACCAAGCATACTTATTACATAATTATACCAAAAAAAAAAAAGGTGAAAACCTCAAATAAGCCTCATTTTGTATGGAAAATGATCAATGAAATTTGAATACGTGCTAAGTCACTGGATATACACAATTGATCAAAACCAAAGCCCGAAAAACAAGTCCATAGAAGGTACGCCAACAATTCAAGTCTTAAAATAGCCATAAAAAGAAGCAAATTTGATCGGATTAAGTGCACAACTGACAGAACACAAACAGTTGATCGGATTGAAAAATAGAAAACTTAAAAGCCAGATGAGAAGATCGGCCACAGTTAGAAACCATATAAATCACCAAAATCCATTAAAAGAATCGATTTTTTTTTTTTTTTTGCTTACGCATAGGAAGCGAAAGATTCAAGCTTTGTCTTGAAACTAGTACTACAGAATCGGGAGTCGTTGAGAAAATGAGCCCAAGAGCGGATCGATTGGATACCTTCGTTAGAGAGAAGCAAATGCGGAGGTTCAAGAAGAAGAAAACTTACCTGGTTGGCCGCTGCCGCAGAGAAGAAAATGACCTGTTGCTAGAAAGGAGATTTTCTTCTGCCCGATTGACTTTTACTTAAACATTACACGCCTTTGCGCTCGTGCGCCGCCGCCGAAGCAGCGCAGGGCTTGGGCAGAGATTGCCCGCCGCCGGTTTGGGTGGCAGAATTTTTTAATTGAACTCGGTCATTCACATAACTCGGGTTCATGGAGAAACAAAAAATTGTCTCTCAAAGCAATCCGCAGGCCTTTAGTCTATGGAATTGGAATACCAAGGTTGGCCGATCACATAATTAGCCGCCAAATCTGTTGCCATATTATCTTCTCTGTCGATGTGATCGGCCTGAGAAAAAACAAAAAAAATCACGTTTTGTTTGTTTCTTAGTACATATAGTGCATAACTACTTCCTTCCTATGATGCCCTTGATTCAGTATTGGAATTGTTGCTATAGACAAAGCAACAAAATTGAAAAGAAAGATCATCAAAGGAATGAAGAACCAAATCGAACCAAAATCTAGTGTGCAATTCCATTTGGTTTGGTATAAGACCCTAACTGGTTTGAATCGTGTCCAATCACCCAATTCAACCTAGTTCAGGTCAGCTAAGAGCCTCTTATAAATTATCATTCTCTTTCTCTCTTATTTTTTTTTAATTTATAGCTGATTTTTATTTAAAATTATTTAAGTAAATATTAAAAAAATTATTTGCACAAAAAAGACATGAAGTAGAAGAAGAAAGGAAAAGGAATAAGAGAGATATCTTAATTTAGTAAATATTAAAATAGAATATTTTTATTTGGGATAAAAATTAATTTAACTTACAAATAATGAGAAACCAAAATATCAAAAATTATCTTAAAATATAATATGTATGGCTAATATTTGATCAAACTTATTAGGTTTTTATAATTAGATAGGAATATAGTAATAACAAATCACTCACTGACATTTATTAACTTGATTTATAACTTATTAAAATAATAAAATTAAATTTATTATAAAATTTTAAGATTAAAATATTTTTAAGAGTTCAAACTATGATATGTAATAATCCTATAAGTTAAACAGTGTTAGCTAAAGCATTATAAATTATATTTAAGATAATTTTTTGATACTTTTTCTCATCATTTTAAGTTTTTTTATGAAGCTCATCATTTTAAATTAATTTTTTAGAATTTTTATTCAGTATATAAGTATCTTTAACTTGATATTTAGTAAATTATGATTTTTTTAAAAAAATTTGAATTTATTTTTAAGAGAGTAATGCTCTGAGAAAAGTGGGAGGAAAGAAAATTGGGAGGAGAAAAAAGTGGGAGGAAAAAAATTGAAGAGAAAATATTTTCTATCCTTCTGTTGGATGAGTGGGAGGAAAATAGAGAGGAGAGAAAAGTTGATAATTTACAATGACAATAATATCATTATTATAGATGATCAAAAAATGCATCGGTTATTTTTTGGAAGGGTCAATGTTGGAATGAAAAAAAAAAATGAAAAACACTTTTGAGTTTTCTCTTCGAAATCTCTTCGGTTTCGAAGAGAAAACTTTTATGTAGGGCCCACCACTTTTTTCCCACTATTTTTTCTCTAGTTTTCTTTCCTTCCGACTTTTCTCTCCATCCAAACAAGATAAATTTTATTTTTCTCCTAGTTTTCTTTTCTCCCTAGTTTTCTCTCCATCCAAACAGAGGGTAAGAGTTGATATTTTAAGAGAGAAACATTTGAATTAAGTTGAGTACGTTAGTGCCAAGATGTTGTATTCAGAATGATCAATCACTTCATGTCAAATAAGCAATTAAGCATAAGAGGTCACAAAAAAGTCTTTGTGCATCATCTTCGATGCACAAAGACTGCATTAAATATGCGTTTATGCAAGCACGCATGCAAAATGTACTGCAATCCCTTAGACTATGGCATGCACACGTGCACTAGCGCACGGCCATTTGCATCTTTGTGTGCCAAAGACTTTTCCAAAAGGTTACATACCATCGCCAAAAGATTTTAATGGCTCACCTACCTTTTGATGCACAAAGACTTTTCTAAGAGGCCACAAAGCATCGCCGAAGATCTTGATGGCCCACCTACCTCCAGCGTACAAAGACTTTTCCAAAAGGTCACAAAGCATCGCCGAAACCACCTAAAGGCTGGATACCCTCCAACACCACCAGTCAATGGCTCCCACAGGCATCATGAGGTGGAGGAGGCTCCACCACATCAGAAACTTCAGGGACCGGCTTGCATCAAAGCTAGTGCACGAGGGGCCATGCCTCAAGAGAAATGAGCCCCAAACAGGCCATCAGCTTGCTTGTATTGGAATCATGTAATATAATCATTCGGTGCTTTCTTTTATCACCCAATTTTGAACAAGTTTATCCATCCTTCTGCAAGCTCCTCCAGCACCTTCTTTAACGCACCCTGGCTCATCTTCAGGCCGGCAATGCGAGCTCCTCCCTGCTTTTGGTGCCAATAGGGAAAAGGGTGGTTTGGAAACTTAACTCTGGAGTAGGAGGATATATATGCAGCAGAGACAATAAGGACATAACATTCTGTATACCCTCTCTATGTTGGGAAGAAGAAACTCACGCAGGTTGTGGGAGGAGGAGAAGAAAACGGGTAAAAGAATTGATATGTTGGAAGTGAAGGAAGAGAGTGGAGGAGAGAGAAGGGATTTGGAAAGGAAGACTCGAGTCACTTCATCAGTTCCAGGGCCACCAGTAGGGCCAAGACTTCAAATTAGCACCATGGGGAAGTCTGGGTAGCTGCTGCTGAATAGCTTTCAGGACAGAGGGTGAAAAGAAAGAGAAACACATTTGATATAGTCTTTTGATTGATCAAAATGGCTTAATATTCGTGAGTGGGATATATTTTATAATATTTATCAAAAAGTTGCAAGGATCACTGATTGTGTTGAAAAGCTCATAGGATGCTGTTTTTTAAATAAATTAGAATCAATAGACATATCTTCAGTAATGGTATATTTAGTGTTTACTCTAAATTCAGGTCCTTTGGATGGTTGCTTTATTTCTGATATTTTTCTTGCCCAGATTATCTTGCTTTCCCTGAACCTATGACCAAAGTGCTGAATTGTAGTGATGTATGAACCATGTAATCTTTATTTAAATCAAGACATCTTTGGCTAATGGAAATTCAAATTTATTATTGTGTTTCCCCATTCCCCTAATTCGATCAGAAGGCATGTCTGAGGAAGTACACCCACAAATGTAAACTCTTTCAAGCACTTAGCCTTCACATTTGGATGCTTAAAATATTCTCTGGTAATTAGTATGATTTATCTAATCAATTTGTTCATTTGCTGTTAGGATTAACTTAGTCTTGAAATGTTTGATATTACTTGTTTCTCCCCATCTATTTGAATTGAATCTCTACAATGCTAACATTCAAAACAACATAATGGTTGCAAAGAGACTGAGTTATAACTTATATCACAATGAGAATGACAATGGTGAAAAGGATGTCTTTTAAAATTGACTGCTATATTTTAAATGGATAGAACAATATCAGCATCTTGATAACAAACGAGGTAAGGACCAAGGAGAAGAATCAAGCTTCATTAGTGTTTGGGAAAGGCAGCATTTAAGGGAATAAAATTTGGCCAAAATAGTTATGATAACTCTTAGTGATGATAAAGAGAGAAAACAGGTGAATTTATGGTAGAAGCTTTTTGACTGAGACTAACCCGACCAACAAAACTAAAAGAATAGCAAAATAAAGAAGGGGAAGACCAGCAAGCGAAATAACATGATGCATCTTCAAACTAAATTAATATTTAAACTATACACTGATCATTTTCTTCAATATGGAGCTATATGCTAAAGCTTGAACTTGAGGTTAAAACAAAATGACCAGACATTTTTTAATACAAATTATCAACACCATGACAACAAAGCCTTAATCCTTAACTAGTTAGGATAGGCAAGTGAATCATTTTTCTCCATTCCGCTCAACTAATCTGGATGTCAAAATAAACTATAATCCTAGTCCATAGATCTCCATTAATTGGTTTCTTCCAACTCACAATGGACAACACTGAGAAGCATCAATTCTAGTGTTCATACATCTCACTAGTCTCAGTTTCCATGCTCCAGCTGATGACAGATTACATAATCCACATTCAAGAAATTAAGAACCAACATTAGGAGCAGCAACAGGACCTTCCACTATAGATGCCCATTCAGTCCAAGACCCATCATATAATGGAACATCTGGCTTTCCAATCCGATGGAGACCCTGAATAAAGATGAATTCATTACTCCTCTCATGCAGAGTTGATCATTTTGTGAAAAGAACTAATTTCTTTAAAACAAGAATATCTTACCAGCACAAGTATGCAAGCAGTTACACCAGAACCACAAGAGGCAACCATAGGGCGATCCAGGGAAATGCCTGCAATAAGAAAGGATTTTTTTCCCTTTTAAAAAAAGATGGAAGGAATGCCAACTTCTGCATTGATCACAGGATTTCTATTCAGCCATGTGATGGGCAAGGAGTGCCAACCAAGGATCAAGCCCCAGTAACCAGCAGGGACAACATGGTGCTATGCCAAGCCAAAGTACAAAAAATGAAAAAAAAAAAAAAGCTAAATGTGTTTTAGTTAAAAAAATATATTAAGAAAGGAATTATAGGCTCCATGCTGATCCATGCATGCCAGCAGACATGGACTAGCCCAAGCAGCATTTGAAATCTTGGTGCCAGCTAATGGTCCTGAATCTTGTTGGTGTAATAATGAAAATGAGCAGCCAAACTTATTACCTGTATCCAAACCAAAATGATATGCCTCTCTTTAAAAACTATAGTCAACTAGGATGATGGGAGGAAGGAGTTGATGTGTGAGAGAAATAAAGAAAAGGAAAACCAACAGAGCCTCAGCACGTAATAACACACAAGGGTTGTAAACTGTACCGGTACCAAAGAGAAGCTGAATGTAGCCAAGCAGTCATCAAATTCACAAATTTAAATGACAATACCAGGGTTTCAAGTTCCCATGGGATATCCCGTGGAGCACCAAAATAAGTTACCATCCCAAGCATTATGATGGAACTGTCCTAGTATCGTCTCAACATTTCAATCAGTACGTCTTAGAACATCCCGTCTCAAGTGTTAGGATGGGGTAAGATTGCAGCGCATCCCATTCCAAGAAAAAACTGAGATGGCCCATCTTCCAGGATTTAAAATCTTGGACAACAGTAGGAATTTCTAGTTATTCAGAAGATTATATAGCTGATATTAAATTCCAATAACAAAAGTACTGAAAAGATGACCATCGTGGCATGCTTTTAATCATTAGTTACAAGGGCAGAAATAAAATTATCAAATGTAAAACAGTGAGATCATTCAATGTTTAAAAGAAGGCAGAAATAAAAGTGGCTTTGCTCAAGCATGCTGCAGCTTACCAGGCAACATCCATCAATAGTCAGGGGGTCAAAGCCTATGCAGCATGAAATGTTTGCTCTAGCACCCAAATATTAACAACTTTTATGTTAAAGGATCATACCATTTCTACTTTCTGGAAGGTAGCATTGTATAAAAGCCTCTAAAATGCTGCAGCACTATTGTGCGACAACTTATAAAACTAAGCTCCAGTGTTCGACAGANGATTATCCAATAGACCCCACTTCAAGACCTTCCATCTCTCTTACCGTCAACAAACAAAGATAACTTTTTTTTTTATAGATTTATCATTTTTATAATTTTTTATTATAATTATTTTTTGGTGCTGACAGGGATTAGAGGCCAAGTAGAAATCCCTGTGATTTGCTGCAGTTGATAATAGCTACAATAAAATGGTGATATAAATTTTAATTTAGTTATCATAGTTTCCTTATAAGAAGCTATTATTGATGAACTAATAAAAAATGAAACTAAAAACTTATATTATCATTATTGAGAAATCTTTTAACATATATTTTCATTATTCTTTTCTCTTTTTAATTTTAGATTTTATATACTTAATTATGTTAAATATTTCATGTTAGTTTGCTATGGACCTATAATTTAGGCCATATGAGTTAGAGGTGACAACCAGAATGGATTGGATCGGATACAATTCGGTTTAAAAATCTATCAATCAAAATCTTATTTATTAAGTGAGCTAAAAATTTTAATTCCTATCTAACCATTTTATAAATATGCAGTCTGACCCTACACGCATTACTACTCGTTGGTTGATTGAGTTATCAGTCCACTCAAGTTAAAATAGATTACATAGATTTCTTTCTATAAATATTATAATTATTTTTTAAAAAAATTACAACATGCATGATACAAAAGTGCACAAATATGATCGTACATGCAATGCAAGAAAGAATAAAAAGATTTTAAACATACACAGCTACACAGAACTTTAAATGAAGCGGATACATCAATCACAAAATATTATAATATAAACTTTTTATTATATAATCAGCACTGCTGCGATATTAAGATGATAATTGCTTACATTGCTTAATAGTCCAACAATCTCTCCTAATATAATTGCTTTCATTATTCCTCTGAATGGTATAATCGGTAGTTTTGGTATGTTGGGAGGGCTTAAGGTTTTCTGATGGGTGAAAAGGGATGGGTGGTGGAATAGGGGTACTTTTTGGCAGCATAGAAAGCTTTAGGCCTTTGTAGGAAAGGCGACAGAATTTGGTAGATGAGAAGGATCGGATAGCGGAACAGGTCCTTTTGGTAATGTAGGAAACTTTAGGCCTTCTTGATGTAAGGAAAAGGTGATAGAATCTGATGGATGGGAAGGTTCAAATGGTGGAAGAACAGGGTCTCTTGGTAATATAGAAAACTTTAGGCCTCCTTGATGCAAAGGAGAGGCGATGGAATTTGGTGGATCCGAAGGGCCAGGTGGCGGAATAGGCCTCTTGATACTATAGAAAACTTTAGGCCTCTTTCGTACATGTAAGGGGGAGGCAATGGAATCTGGTGGATGAGAAGGGCCAGATGGTGGAACAGGGCTGCCTCTTGGTAAGATAGAAAATTTTAAGCCTCTTTCATGTAAGGGAGAGGCGATGGAATCTGGTGGATTAGAAGGGCCAGATGGTGGAACAGGGCTGCCTCTTGGCAACATAGGAAACTTTAGTCCTCCTTCGTCATTCTTCATGTGTGCTACTGATTGTGCTAAGGTCAAGGAGCAAAAATTCAATAAGAGGGCAAGAGCCATTAGAATAGCAAAATGCCTAAGATAAGCTACACTCGCCATGTCACTGATCCCTTATGTTATAACCCCGTTGAGATAACGATGGTTACCAAGGCCTTTTATGCTAGTAGAGTTGAGATAAGGATTGAGAAAGAATATCTGTGATGCGATATCATACACGGAAAGAATATCTATTACATTAAAAGAATATCTTATATATTTATGATGAGATATCATGTAGAGATACACTAGTAAATTTGCCTTTTATGCTAGGCTTAAAAATCTGATAGATTTTCCATAATATAAAATATCTTTATAGATTTTGAAAGTAAAAGGGTTTCATCAATGTAACAATATTGATACAGGCAAGCTACTCTAATATCTAATGTATGGTAGATAGGCAGGTTGCAATGGTAGATGGCTACTGATTTTGCACTAGCTCCTTGAGAGTCCTTAATTTAGCATTTTCAACCATTCTAAGAAAATTTATAGCCTTATACCATACAAGCAAAGGATTACTCCAAGATAGAAAAAGAGGAAAAATCTTGAAATTTCATTACTCACTTCATTTTTAATTCATTGATCAATGGGATATAATAAAAGTCTATTTATAAAGCAAATCTGGTATAAAAGGAATCAAACTAAAATTAGAACATTCTTAAATATAAGATGCCAGTAATTATAGATTTATTCAACTTTAATAAAAATAAAAATTTTATTAACTATAATTAGACCCTTAAAAAAAGAGATACTTAATATTGTTTTCTTTTAACCCAATTCCTCTTATTCTTATTTTTTTGGCCTAAGTCAACTCCCTCTACTTCAATAGACAAATGTTTATAATTTATAGGGATCTAAGTTAAGTCTTTACAAGTAATTTATGTACAATCTTCAAATATAAAAGGCTTTCTTAGATTCATTCATGCTCTTCAAAAAAAAAAAAACGTATGGTTGGTGCTACTTTGAGTTATTGTCTAGATCATAACTTCTTTAAGCTTTCTTCTCTTTGTGAATTAAAAAGAAAAAGCTTTTATTGCTATTCATACTTATTCTTTCAAGGTCCTTTTTATCACTATAGTTTTAGAGGCAAAATTTTCTTTTGAGTCTATTGCATCATTCATTAAATTATCAATTTAATTATCTTTTTTCTTTCAATTGACTTGAATTGCTTTGTTTAACCATACCAAGAAAGGGTATTATCTTCTTTGCTACCATCTTCTTTAGCTCCTTTGAATGATCCAACACATTAGGGATATCTTTTACTGACTCTCTAATCATTTGCCTTTCTGATGCTATATTATTAACAATCAAGAAAACTTTCATTCCACAATAATATATATTATGATGAAATATTTGATTTATGAGCATGTATTCTTCTTCTTTTGATGTAGCAAGTAGAACTAAGATGGGCACTTCAACATTTTTATTATTCTCCAATTGATCAAAGAAAGCTGCAGACTCAGTAGATTCTTTATTAAACACTTCATTAGTAAAATCTTTCAATATCTGATAAATAGATTGACTCTACAATAATTCAAACTAAGACTAAGACATTGGCTTGCGAAATATCCTATCTTGTGACATTTGAAGCAATGAATTTGTTTCAGATCCTTCTTGGAAAGAATTATTTTAGGTCTTTGAATCTTCGTGCTTAATGTCAACAATGGTTAAGAAGAAATAGGAGTGGCCGACTTGGCAAATATATGAGGCCAGTTACCTGCATGAGCCATAAGTGGAAATAAATAACCACTGTGCGAGTACAAAGAACAATACAAGGGTGCTTGTTCATGTAAAATAATCTGCAATCCGTAAGTGCACAGAATCATAACAAATAGTAAAGTATTTTTAGAGAACGGATGTCGAATCCACATAGATTAATTATGTTATTGAATACCAAAATTTACTAAATTAATTACTATTTAAAAAATCAAATATAAATGGAAAGTTATATTATCTAAATTAAATAAAACTACTTAATCTAAAAATTAACAGAGCGTAAAAATCTAAACGTGTAAAAAATATGATAAGAATGAATATGAAGCGATTGATTTCACCTAACAAATCCCACATAATTTATTCTTCTTAATTATTGAATTTCAATAATCTGTTGATGATTAAAAATTTTTTAATTATCCAATATCTTTCTTGAACGATATCAAAATATCTTCAACTAACAACTCCATATCTCTATGTAAATTTAATTAATTGGAGACTCATTACGTACTTTGAATTTTTTAAAAATCATATTAAATACGGTAAAGTATCTCTACTTCGCTCAACTAATGATGTTTAATTCTAAATCTAAATAACAAATCACCTTTCGGTCTCATTATAATTTAATTGATTAAATAATAAATTGTAAGAATTAATTATAAGAAATAACAATCATCTCTCGGTCTCATTGTAATTCAATCAATCAAACAATAAATTATAAACATTAATCATAAGAATTAAACACTCAATTATGAAAACATTAAAATAAAATAACTAATAAAATAAATTATGTTTCATCGATAGATTACATCAATGCTCTAGAAAAAGAAATTAGTTCATAATAAAAACGAAAAGAAAACTAAAGAAACTTATGTTTTTCATTGGAAGCAATTGATGAAATGCAGCTCTCGCCTCTCTTCTTCAAATCCTCCTCTATTGAAAAACTCTAAAAGTCAGTCTCTCCTTTGATGCAAACCGCTGCCTTCTTTTTATAGTTGGAAAGCCAATGCTATACCTTATTGAATACGATTGAAAAATCACTTTCTAAGAATTCTTTTCCGAGTAACTACCGCATTGCCAACTCATCAATGCATGAAGTCCTCTCCTCTTGCCATTTCACTTTTTAGCCATTGGATGATAGTTGGATGTTGAGATGGGCGCAGTGAAACCGTTGAAGAGAGAGCCACGAATCCTCATCGCGTGGATAAGGATGAAATATGGTGTTACGCCAACTTGGCAACCCATGTTGAAAACGCGTGAAGTCCCTTGCCACGGCGTCAACGAGTCTTCATGCTCGTCCACATGCTCCATAGAAGTCCACATGTCATCTTGCTTCTCTTCATCGCGTGGAGGAGTCCCTGTACTGTGTGGAGTCAAGCCACCTAGAATTAACAAAAACCTAGCATCGATATAACAAAAAGAAAAGAATTAGAATATGAAATTTATAAATGGCAATTGCATAAGCATCAAACCAGAGAAACCCTTGTAACAATTTCTAGGCATGAATGAAACAATGTGAGAACAAGGGTCCAAGACCAGTAACACTACAAGAAAATGTCAAAATAGTGATGAAATTAGTGATGAAAATTTTCGTCACTAAATTGTGACGGTTTAGTAACAAAATAGTGACAAAAAATTAAAATCAGTGACAGATTAATTTTTTCGTCACTAAACTGTCACTAAATTAGTGACGGACTATCACATCCGTCACTAATTTAGTGACGGATTGCCCTTTCGTCACTAATCCATAACAAATTATGACGGAAGAGTAATCCGTCACTAACTTGGTGATGGATTGCTTTTTCGTCACTAATCCGTCACAAATTAGTGATGGAAAACAATCGTCACTAATTAGTGACAATTATTTTCCATCACTAATTTATGGATGAAATCCATCACTAATTTAGTGATGGATGCCCTTTCGTCACTAATCCATAACAAATTAGTGACGAAAGAGCAATCCGTCACTAAATTAGTGATGGATTAGTGACGGATATTTTTCCGTCACTAATCCATCACTAATTTAGTGACGGATTGAGCAATCCATCACTAATTTAGTGACGGATTGGGTAATCCGTCACTAATTTTGTGACGGATGAGGCAATCCGTCACTAACTTAATGATGGATTACTTTTTCGTCACTAATCCGTCACAAATTAGTGATTAGTGACGAATTATTTTCCGTCACTAATCCATCAAAATTAGTGATGGATGAGAAATCCATCACTAAATTAGTGACGGATTGCCCTTTCATCACTAATTCATCACTAATTAGTGACGGAAGAGCAATCCATCACTAAATTAGTGATGGATTACCCCATCCATCACTAATTTAGTGACGGATTGGCCTTCCGTCACTAATCCGTCACTAATTTAGTGACGGATTTCTTCATCCATCACTAATTTAGTGACATATTGCCCTTCCGTCACTAATCCATCACAAAATTAGTGACGAAAGAGTAATCCGTCACTATATTAGTAACGAATTAGTGACGGATTGCCCTTCCGTCACTAAATTTATACTTTTAATATTTTTTTATTTGAATGAGAAGAAAGAAAAAAAATTAATAATTTATAATAATAATAATATTTTATTATAAATAATTGCATGTCTAATATTTTTTTAAAAGAATTAATATTAAAATAAAAATAATAAAATATTTTTAGATTTTATTATTTTTATATATTATGTATTATATAATTAAAAATGTTATAATTTAATTTAAATATTATAATAAGCAATATGAAATAATGGTAAAATATCATATTACTAGCAAAATAGGTTCATATCTTATTGAAAATTTTATTTATTTAAATATAATATATCAAATATGGTGACCTTATATATTATTAAATGCCCTCCTAATATCTTTATCGCTGCTCTTGGCTATACCTTTTTGCACTAGACGTGAACCCAATCTCTCTCAGGTTCACTCTACCACGCCGTCATTAATCCCTCGCGAGCGTTCCCCCGGTTTATCTCTGATCATTAATCCCTCGCGAGCGTTCCCCCGGTTTATCTCTGATCCCGCCCCGCCCCCCCCCCCCCCCCGCGCCAAGCTAGGTTAACTCTGATCCCCCCCCCCCCTGATCCCCCCCCAGATTCTTCTCTAATCCCCCAAGCTAGGACGAGGGGAAGGACTCCGACGAGGACTCGGCATCGACGGGGGCGGTGTCGCTGCCGGGGACGCCGCTGACGGGGAGGTCGGGGTGGTTCGTAAAGGATTACGCGAGCGAGACGGAGGCGCTGGGCCGGAGTGGTGGGGGCGGGGGGGACGGGGGGAGGAGGCGGCGGAGGACGAGAGAGCGGTGGCTGGAGCGGGCGTGGGAGATGAAGAAGCGGTCGGCGGAGGAGGCGGCGGCGGAGGGGATGGACACCAGCGAGTGTAGGGTTTTGGTACGGGCGACAGGCGGGGTGGGGACGTTGTCTATGGATATGGAGGAGGTGAAGGCGTGCCGGGATCTGGGGCTGGAGCTACCCTGCGATTGGACGGTCGAGATCCCCTGCGCCTTCTCCGGATCGACGGTGGATACCAGCAGCGGCGGCAATTCCCCCATCGCCAACTGGAGGATCTCCAGCCCTGGTAAGTTAAATAGAGGTCTTATACCATATACTCTCTGAGATCACCAACCACCACTTCTTGTTAATTTACCACTCCACTACCACTAGCCTAACTCTAAGAAGTATATAATTTAATCTTCTTTTTTGAAGCAGGCGATGACCCGAGGAATGTGAAGGCTAGGCTCAAGGTTTGGGCTCAAGCAGTTGCACTCGCATCTGCTTCTCGCCTCAGCGGCTGACTCGCTTCTCTGCTCCAAAACTGCATGCATTTTATATATGCTTTCGAGCTTTGTTTGATGCAATCGGCTTAAAGGTTTTGGATTGGGGTTTGATCTTTCTGGCTTTGTTATGTAAAATCCTTCCTTTGCTTCAGCATGACCGGAATTCTAGTCTTATGAATTGGTACCCTTAATTTCGTTGAAACAAAGTCAAGAATCCCCTTTGTTAATGTATTGTTTTTTCTGCCATAGTTGTGATGGTTTCCATGCAAAACCACAAACGGTATATTTATGCTTATCAGCCTGCAAACACACCTGATATGCCCATGAACATTTGTATGGGAATCCATACATTGGTGTGAGACAAGCTGAATGATATCTATTTGTTCTATTTCTTTGGATTATGTGTAATTCTAGCAGTAGAGATTTTGTATCACACTGTTACCCAGTTATCTCTTGATTGCCTGTTGTTGCTATATTTTGCCAACATCTTTGTTTGGAAGTGAAGGCAAAGGCAGAAGCATGCACTGCTGTATTTTTAGCAACTTTCCTATGATTAAATTTCTTGAAATTATTGCTAGATATGATTATGTGTGATTGTCAATGTTTAAATTTACATTAGTGATACTCCAGTTTGCAGGTGAGCTTAATATATTCCTGTGATATTTTTAATGTGACATTGTTGTTAAACTGTAGGGACACAGGAAACACGTTGATTCTGTGTGCTGGAATCCTTCAGGTGAGTTTCTGGCTTCTGTTAGTGAAGACTCTGTCCGAGTGTTATTGAAGAGGTGGTAGATTAGAAGTATGGCTAAACATTTCTATAAACTTGTAAGGCTAATGGTGAAGAATATTGCTGTCCCCACCTTAGTACAGAAAGAAAGAGGCATGGCAGGAACCAGACTCTTATCTAAGAGGTGATAGATTAGATGGATGGCTAAAATTTCTACAAACTTGTCAGGTTTACTTAATCAAGGAGGTTGCTGCCCCCACCACTACACAGAGGCAGAGTAGCCACCAGACTTTTATCCGAAAGGTGATAAATGAGAATTCAGATGTAGGGCTAAAATTTTCTACATACAAACTTCTTGGTTTGATATATTTAGAGATTAGTTATGAATATATGGATCAAATCTTTTCTAGTGGCTTACTCACTTTACTCCTCCCAAAGATGGATGCTTGAGGCCTATTTTCTATGCCTTTTTCTTTTTCATCTGCTTCTTTTCTTTCTTCCATGTCACTTAAATTTCATTTTTATATAAGTTTTGGGAGCATATTGATCTCAAATGAGCTATAACTTTTTCTAACCAATCGTAAATTATCTATTAATTTCATAATTAGTCAAATGTGTTTCACTGTATATTTAGGATTCAAATATAGACATTCAACAATCTTGTAATTCTCTATTTCTCGATGCATGTAACTAACCTTACCCTAAATTTACATTAAATTGGCATTGCAACCCAAAGCTTCATGCCAATTGTAATTGAGTTATATTTGCCTATTCCACCATGGACAAGTTGTGATATATCTCTTTGGTCTCTCTAAACTTCCTTGATCTATCTAGTGACAGCAAGGCAAAAGTTTTAACTTGCAGAGGGTCATTTGATAGGCTAAGCAGGTTACCTAGAGTTGGCTTGAAATGTTTTCCACATCACGACCTTTGATCTTAGCAGCAGTTAGGCTAATAATACCACCAGGGTGATTTTTGGATGGATGGCATGGATAGGTATTGTCCATGAGAGGAGGCAGGTAAGGGAGTAGAAGGGGTAAAGAGGGCATTGACTCAAACAATTGAACGACTTTTGGGATTTCTGCTATGTTTTACGAGTCCTGATTACCTATTGCCCTGATCTCTTTGTTTGCTGTATTGGATGATGCATGAATTTTGGACTCTTGAGTCTTGTAAGAATCAATGATGATGTTTGCATCAAGGATACTTACTATTTGATGATCTGATGATCTCGTAGCAGTTGTACATTTCTGATCCTTGATTTTAAATAATGACTACTATCATGTTTACAATGTGTAATGGCCATTGGTTGAATTTTTTTGTTCATGTTTATATAACAAAAACATAATTCTATACTTCATGTTGATGCATGGGGTGATGTTCTCTAGCACATAACCTTACATCCTATGAATATGTATTGAAATATTCGATAACGAAATGATGCTATAGCTTGTTCTTTTTCCCCTAAGAGATGCACCTGTAGCTTCTATCTGAGATTTATGTGATACTTAACTTAAATCATTTCTCCCTGGAACCTTGATTTAATCTCCTTTGCTTGTCATTGCAGGCCAGCTCTTCTCAAAACTTCCAATTATTTCGATGCCAAGCTGCAGCTGAGATAGCCGTAGGCTCGGCGAATCTAGCGTTGCTTGCCAGCTACATCTATTGTACCGTCATCACCTTTTCTTTTTCTTGATAATGTTGGCACATATATAATTTTGCTTTTAAATTATAAAATGATGGTGATTATATTCATAAAACAGTCTTTGTCATATGTTTTCTTGGCTTGCAATGGGCTTCTCATTGTATTGATTCCTTGATGTGCAGATTTCAGGATTGGAATTCGGAACGATCCCTGAGTTCGGAGAGGATATTTTTAGGAAAAAGGCAGATAACATTTGCTTCATTGATAAAAATTATTCAAGGAGGATTTGAATGGATTAGAAATGTTTTTCACTATCAGTCTTTAACTAAATCATCTGCAGAGGAAACAAAGTCTATAAAGAAAATTCTTGATCCTCAAGGATCATTTCTTCAAAAGTGGAACAAAATATTTGTCATATCCTGTGTAATTGCAGTGTCTGTTGACCCCTTGTTCTTATACATCCCGGTAGTTAATGATAACAACTGCCTTGAATTGGATAGAAACTTGGAAATCACAGCAAGTGTCTTGCGTTTCTTGACAGATATTTTCTATATTTTCATATCATTTTTCAATTTCGAACTGGTTTTATTGCTCCTCCATCTAGAGTATTTGGAAGGGGTGTTTTGGTGGAAGATCCGTCGGCAATAGCCAAGCGATATATATCATCATTCTTCCTAATTGACATTCTTGCTGTGCTTCCCCTTCCTCAGGTATTGTTCATTTGTGGTTAGCCTTGGCATGGTCGGCCTCTCCGGTCTCTCTGCCTTTAACCTCTTTCCCTTGTATGGAAGCAGCAAGGGAAATAGTAATAGAAGCTGATAGATTCAATTGCAGCCTTTATTTTGATGTGGTTAGCCTTTAGTGTGGGCTTTGTAAATGTTTATCATATGCATGTAATAAATGCAAGACATGTACTCTATATGCTACTTCTGTGACTAAAATTCCAGCGAAGAACTCACCTAGCTTGTTTGAATCTTCATCTTTTCATGTGGCATGTATTTTTTATTCTTAAATTTAAATTTTCATCTATAAATCTCATTAGAATGCATTAAATATATTATAATTTAAAAATAATTTTAAATTTATAAGAATAAAAATTTGATAAAATTTTATTAGGTTAACGATGGATTAATGATTGATTTTGATAAAAATAATAGTGACGGATTAGTGACAAAAATATTAGTGATTGATTAGTGATGGAACAATAATAAATGATTGATGGATTCTTTCGTCACTAATTCATCACTATTAGTGACGGACTAGTGACAAAAGTTTTAGTGACTAAATTTTTGTCACTAATCCATCACTAAATTATGATGTAATAGTGATGGAAATATTTGTGACGGAATAGTGACGGAATAATGCGTGATGGATAGTCCGTCACTAATCCGTCACAATTTAGTGACGAAAAATATGTTCCGTCACAAATTTTTGACTGAATATTTCATCACAAATCCGTCACTATTATTTTGTGACGGTCCTCTTTTCGTCACAAATCCGTCACTACTATTTTGTGATGGACCTCTTTCCGTCACTAAATTTTAGTGACGGCAAAAATGGTGACGATAAGATTTTCGTCACTAATCCGTCACTAAACCCAATTTGTGACGGAATAGTGATGGAAGTTTTTGTCACTATTATACTATTTTCTTGTAGTGTAAGCGCTTGGCCCATCCATCTTCTTGACGTCTTTGATGTGCAAGCTGACATGAAAATTTAAGGGCTTGTACGACAGGCACGTTCGGTAAAATAAAATGAAAAGTAAATAAAAATAAATAAATTTAACTCAAAATAAATTAAAAGCTAGCAAATATTGTTATAAAAGTATATGAATTACATAGTCAGTTTTATGCTTATCAAATATCCCCAAACTTATACTTTGCTAGTCCTCGAGCAAAAAAAAATAAAACAAGAACCTAAAAACAAAAGATTAATTGTTCAAATAGAGCCTCAAAGATTTAACACATTCCATGATTTAAAGAAATTATCTTATGCAACTCAAGTGCAAAAGCTAATACAAAATTTGGTCTTACCTCATATTCAATTCTCCCACTCATGAGCATGCATCATTCTCACTTCATTACTCACTTTTTGGATAATTTTATGCAAACATGTAAATGCAATGAATCTCTAAGAAGTGTGTATCTACTATATAGGCTTTCTCTTTAAATTAACTCTCCACTAATGTAGATAAAAGATAACATCAAGGATCAATAGGTCTTTATAAGCTTGTAATATAAGGTTAGGGTGAGGACTATAAAGAAAGGGTAAGATGTATCAAAGTAGGAACTTAAATCAATTTACCCATAGCATAAAGAGCATAGTAGTCTCACTCATAGTGGCTCATCCATAGCTTTCAACAAGCACTTTTTTTTAAAAAAAAACAAGAGCAAGGCCACAGACACCACATCTCCAATCCCGGCTTCCATGAGCACATATAAAAACATGTGAATCATTTAGTGGTTCAGCTATCCCAGGGAGCCATTTCATGTCTTTCACAATGACTTCTTCAACAAAAGTATCAACATCAAAGTGTGTCAATTTTTTGTATTTAATTATGTCCAAAAAGATCATAATATCTCCATTTGATGAATTAGTACCATCTTCCTTTTTTTTCATTAATTTTTTAATCTACTTCTTGCACCCTATCTGAGTTTGAAATCATCACATTCTTTCCAATCCTTGCATTTTCTTATATTTATATTTTCTCAATTCCAATAGGATGTATATATTGGCTTTGTTGCATCATAAAAGCTGAAACTCTGGTAGATGTGCAGTAAAGGAAAATTAACTTCAAAGAAGGATTTAATGATACCAATATCCTCCCAGTAATGATATGCCTTGATGAAGAACTCTTTTGCAGAGGCAGGAATAATCTCAGATCCAAAGTTATTTGCAATAGAAAACCTCCATTGATCTTAGAAAATTTAGAAGTATCTCCTTTTGAATATATAGACTCCCATGGAAGCAATATATATGGTTGACAACCCAAATACAGTAGTGTTCACTTCCATTGCTTTCAAATATGCTTCTTTTGGCTTTTCACTGAATGAGATGATCTTTCCTTTATACATCCCAAAACTTATTTCTTGCTGTGCATGGGGTGTGATAAAAATTTTCCATATATACTCCTACCTCTCATAATTTTTTTTCAAACTCTTATAACCATGAGGTAAGTATCAACTAAGTTTCATTGAAAGGTAAAGATATATGTATATAAGTTCAATAAGGTAGGAATTATATGGGTTAAACAAGAAAAATTTAAAAGGCCAAAATGTAATTTTTAAAGACTCAAATGGATGACTAGAGATATAATTATAAAAGGGTTAGGCTTTTAGGCTTAATCAATCCAAAAATGGCCTATATCCTTTCCTTGGTGAAACTTTACCTATGATTTTGCCTCAAGTAATTCTCAAGCAAGTTCTAGAGTAGTTGAGATCATAAATATTTACAAAGTTTTTATAAAATGTCTCTAGGCATGCAAACAATTAATGATCATGATACACATCTAATGAATAAAAAGAAAATTATACTAAGTAAAAATAATTTAAGTATTAACTAATCAACTCAATCACTTAGAATTCTTTCTAAAAATCATAACTTGTTTCAACCATTATCATCATTGGCTAGAATAAAAAAATAAACAAACCAAATAATTTTTTTATAAAATTTAAAATTTTTTATTTATTTTTTTAGTTATTTAATTTTTTAAAAATTATATATATATATACAACCTAAATATAATTAAAACAAAGAAAACGTAACCACAAATTAACCATAGAAATCAAACAAATAACTAGACCTATTATGCAACCCACCCCAAAACTTAAATCTTGCATTGTTCTCAATGAAAGAGAAAGAAAAGAGAATTAATAAAAATAATAAAGCAAGAAAAGTAAAGTGATACTTTCTAGTGTCAATGAATGTCATCTTGAAGTGCACCACTAGAAGAGACTCCTTCATCAATATTTGAGATTGTCAAGGTCGATGGAGACTTTTTGCTTGTAAAAATCTTCGTCGATGTATGGTTTAAGGTGCTGTCCATTCACTTTAAATGTTCCTTTGATCTCATATTGTACTTTAATTGTTCCATAAGGATAGACTTTAGTTACCACAAACGGTCCTGACCATCAAGAGAGCAGCTTTCTTGGAAAGAGTCTAAGTCTTGAGTTAAATAACAAAACTTTTTGCCCAACTTTGAATTCCCTACTTAAAATATGCTTATCATGCCATCTCTTGATTTTATCTTTGTAAATTCGAGCATTCTCATAAGCATCATTGCGAAATTCATCCATCTCATTGATTTGCAATATTCTCTTCTCGCCAGCTGCTTGTAGATCAAAGTTAAGTATCCTTGTCACCCAATAAATCCTGTGTTCTACCTCCACTGGTAGATGACATGCTTTTCCATAAATAAGCCGATATGATGACATCCCAATCGGTGTTTTGAATGCTGTTCTATAGGCCCATAAAGCATCATCTAACTTTCTCACCAATCTGTATGAGAGATATTCACTGTCTTTTCTTATATGCTTCAATTCTCAATTAGATATCTCGGCTTGTCCGCTCGTTTGAGGATGATATGATGTCGCCACGTGATGTATAACTCCATACTTAGTCAGTAGTGCTTCAAATTGACGATTGCAAAAATACTTTCCATCATCACTGATTATTGCCCTTGGAGTGCCGAATCAGAAGAAGATAATTTTTCGTAGAAAATTCACCATAACTCTCGCATCATTAGTCGGTGAAGCTACTGCTTCCACCCATTTAGAGACATAATTTACGGTCACCAAAATAAATTTGTTAGAATATGATAATGGAAAAGGACCCATGAAATTTATATCCCAAACATCAAATAATTCAATAACTAAAATATTGTTTAAGGACATCTCATGTTTCCTAGAAATATTTTCAACTCTTTGACAATGATCACATGAATTAACAAATGCAAATGAATCTTTAAAAATAGATGGCCAATACCCGAATTGTAGAATTTTTGCTGCTATTTTTGCACCACCAAAGTGACCACCAACTTCTAATGAGTGACAATGTCTGATTATGTTCTCCATCTCTTCCTCAAGCACACATCTTCTGATTATCTGGTCCACATAGTGCCGGTATAAAAAAGGTTCTTTCTAAAAATAATATTTTAAGTCAGAGAAGAACTTCTTTTATTGATATATCATATTGGGAGGTAGAATTCGCGACACCAAGTAGTTGACTATATCGGCGTACCATGGAACAACTTGTATAGCCATCAAATGCTCATCCAGGAATACTTCATTTATTTGTAATTCATCCATACCTGGAAGCTCCATCCGAGACAGATGATCTACCATCATATTTTTAGTACCTTTCTTGTCCTTAATTTCCAAGTCGAACTCTTGTAGAAGCAAAATCCATCGAAGCAATCTTGGTTTAGCATCCTTCTTTGTAAGCAAATATTTCAAAGTAGAGTGATCAGTGTAGACAATCACCTTCGAACCTATCAAGTAAGAACGAAATTTGTTAAAAGTAAAACGATGCTAATAATTCTTTTCCAATAATGGCATAATTCAGTTGAGTTTCTGTTAAGGTTCTACTTACATAATAAATAACATAAAAATTTTTATCTTTTTTCTGCCCTAAAACAGCCCCTATAGCATAATCACTGGCATCACACATTAATTCAAATGATAAATTTCAATCTGGTGACACAATTATAGGTGATGAAATTAATTTCCTTTTCAGTATTTCAAAAGCATTCATCAAAAAATTCAAAATGAGTATCTTTAATCAACAAATTGCAAAGAGGTTTAGTAATTTTAAAAAAATCCTTAATAAACCATTGATAGAATCCGGCGTGTCCCAAGAAACTTCTATGCCCTTCACATTGGTTGGTGGTGAAAGTTTCTCAATCACTTCTATTTTTGCTCTGTCAACTTTAATTTTCTTAAAGAAAATTCGGTGGTCAATACTATCCCCTCCTCTATCATGAAGTGGCATTTTTTTCAGTTCAAAACTAAATTTTTCCTCTTGCATCTCCACAAAACTGAAAATAAGTTAGACAAACAATTATCAAAAGAATATCTAAAGATAGAGAAGTCATCCATAAAGACTTCTAAAATATTTTTCACCATGTTCAAGAAGATGGACATCATGCATCTTTAAATATGGCTGGTGCATTACAAAGGCCAAAAGGCATCCACCTATATGCAAATGTTCCATATGGACAAGTAAAAGTGATCTTCTCTTGATCTTCAGGTGCGATGGCTATTTGATTATAACCAGAGTACCCATCCAGAAAATAGTAGTAAGCATGTCCTGCAAGTCTCTCTAGCATTTGATCAATAAAAGGTAAAGAAAAATGATCTTTTGAGTTGCATCATTAAGTTTTCTATAATTTATGCATACTCTCCATCTTGTGACTGTCCTTGTTGGTATAAGTTTATTATTATCATTCTTGATCACAGTTATTCCACCTTTCTTTGATACAATTTGTATTGGACTTATCCATGCGCTGTCCGAGATAGGATAAATAATTTCAGCATCTAATAGCTTTAGCACTTCTTTATGTACCACTTCTTGCATTGATGGATTCAATCTTCTCTGGGTTGAACAATCGGTTTATATTTATCCTCCATTAAAATCTTGTGTGTGCAAATTGAAGGACTAATTCCTTTGATGTCAGAAATGGTCCAACCCAAAGCCAATTTATGTTCTCTTAAGATTCTAAGCAATTTTTCCTCCTCTATATCATTCAGAGAATTGTTAATAATAACTGAAAAAGTAGAATCTTGTCCTAAGAAAGTATACCTTAAATTTGATGGAAGCTATTTGAGCTCAAGTTTAAGTGGTTTCTCTGATGGAGATGTTGGCTGATATGATTTTAAGTCTTTTACTTTTGGTTGCATTGAAGAAGAAAAATTTGGTGTAGCCTCCAAATTTCTTTCATACTCTTTAACTTTTTCATCATCAAGTTCAATAAATGTAAAGCGAGTAAGACATACCTCAAGTGGTAGCTTTACAAAATTATCTATATAAGTCTCATCAGCCATGATCTTCTCAGTCACTTATTTGAAAATAGGAATGTATCTCAGAAAAAAATTTCATAGGCTTTAATACATCAAAAGTGACCTCATCCTTTCCGACTCATAAAACAAGTTTTTCTCGTTGGACATCAATTAAGGTTCTTTTCGTCGCAAAGAAAGGTCAATCCAATATTAAAGGGATCTCCTCGTCCTCCTCTATGTCAAGAACAATAAAGTCAGCTGGGAAGATGAACTTGTCAACTTTCACTAATACGTCCTCAATGACTCCTCTTGGGTATTTTATAGATTTGTCTGCCAATTGTAAAGAGATGATGGTTGGATTTACTTCTCTTAGACCTAATTTTCTAAAAACTAAGAGAGGCATTAAATTAATACTTGCTCCTAAGTCACATAAAGCTCTATCAAAATAAGAATTTCCTACAGTGCAAGGGATAGTGAAACTCCCTAGATCTTTTAGCTTAGGTGGCAGCTTCTTTTGTAAGATTGCACTACTCTCCTCTGTCAGCATTACTGTTTCATACTCCAATTTTTGCTTCTTTGATATAATTTCTTTTAAAAATTTAGCATATTTAGGCATTTGTTCTAAAGCTTCAATGAAAGGAATATTAATATGCAATTTCTTAAATATACTTAGAAATTTAGAAAACTGTTCATCCATATTATTCATTTTTAATCTTTGCGGAAAAGGAATTGTGGGTCATATATTAAAGGAGAATAAGTCTCAAAAGTAACTTTCCTGAATTTTTTTGATTTTAAAGCTTTTTCATTCTCCTTAGTCTTCTCAACTTGCTCCACTTCTTTCATCTCTGACTCAGCTTCTTCATCTTGGACTCCTCATTATCCATATTTTTATCTTGTTTGACATTTGTTACTTGTTGCTCCCCATATATTCTTTCACTTCTCAATGTTATTACCTTTGCATGTTCTTTGGGATTAGTGACAGTATTACTTGGCAAAGTTCCATCAGTTCTCTCTGTGAGCATGTTTCAGAGCTGACCGATTTGTACCTCAAGATTATGAATTAAAGCTGAGTTATTTTGGATTGCCACATCTATTTTTTGCATGTACTACATAAACATGTCCTCAAGTGTTGGCTTCTTCTCTTGCTGTGGAAATTGCTAAGGTGGTTTAGCGTACCCTTGGTTATTGATCCATGAGAAATTTGAGTGATTTCTCCATCCAGGATTGTACGTGTTCAAGTATGGATTATCTTGACATTGAAAAGTTGACACGTAATTTGCTTGTCCATAACTCGATTGGGCAAAAGGATTTTTCATTTGGCAGTCGACACTTAAATGATTTCCTCCATAATGATCACAAACATCATTAGTTTGAATAGCATTAACATTTATCTTATCTAGTTATTGAGACAAATTTGCCATTTGTGCTGCCAATAAAGTTATAGAATCAAGTTCTAAAACTCAAGCTATCTTTCTTGGCATTGCTCTTTCTGCAGGCTATTGATAGTTGTTGGATGCTAATTCTTCTAGAAGTTCATATGCTGCCTCATGAGTTTTACTCATTAAAGCTCCACCAGCTGCTGCATCAACCATAGGCCTATTTGTAGCTCCTAGACTATTGTAGAATGTTTGCACTTGAAGCCATGCTAGAAGGTCATGATGAGGACATCTTCTCAATAAATCTTTACCTCTCCCATGCTTCATATAATGATTCACCTTCAAATTGGATGAATATAGTGATGTCATTCCTTAGCCTTACTATTTTTGTAGGAGGAAAATATTTTGCTAAAAATTTTTGTGCTAACTCTTCCCAGGTAGTGATGACGCAAGGCGGCAAAGAATTCCGCCAAGCCTTGGCTTTATCCCTACGTGAGAAGGGAAACAGCCTTAGTCGAATCACATCATCTATTACTCCATTATGTTTAAAGATATCATAAATTTCTAGGAAATTTGCAATAAGGACGTTAGGATCCTCTTGTGCTAACCCCAAACTGGACAATGTGCTATATCATTTGAATGATGGTTGGCTTGATCTCAAAATTATTGGCTTGTATGGCTGGCCTCCTTATGCTTGATGTAGCCCCGTTGACCGAGGGCATAGCATAATCTCATAATGCCTTGTGCTCTTGATCAGTCATATTAGGTAAAGATATGTTATCATCTTTCTTCTTCTTTTTATCTTTCTTTTTCTTTTTCTTAAGTCATAAAGTTCTTTCAATCCCAGGATCAAAGGGTGTAAGCTCTAATAGTTTAGATCGGGGCATGCACTTTTAAGTCCTTTTATATTTGGCTTTGAAGGAAAACCAAATGGGATCAATCTTGCTGGAGATATGCATAGGCTTTCACCCTTTTATTACCAATGAACGGATTGATGCAGTGGTAACATGTTTGTTCTTGAACCCTTTGATCTTGGGTTTGAATTCCTCCAGCCTCTCTAGTCTCCATTAATTTTAATCCCTTTTTTAGCTTATCTCTTTACTGGAATTTCTATCCCGCCGTCTCCACGAAAGAAAGAAGAGAAATTTTAGGACTTCTTCACCCTTAGGAAATCGTTCGTCCCTTTTATCAATAATATTTTAATAATTAAAATATTCAAAGTAGTAAATATTTAGCTAATATCAATATCAATAAATAATTAATCAGCAAAAGCGCCAAAACCTGTTCGCATAAAATAATCTGCAATTCGCAAGTACACAGAATCGTAACAAGCAGTAAAGTGTTTTTAAAGAACGAATATCCAACCCACAAAGATTAATTATGTTATTGAATATTAAAATTTACTAAATTTACTATTTAAAAATCAAATATAAACAGAATGTTATATTATCTAAATTAAATAAAACTACTTAATCTAAAAATTAACAGAGGGAAAAATCTAAACGTGCAAAAAATATGATAAGAATGAATATAGAGCGATTGATTTCACCTAACAAATCCCATATAATGTATTCTTCTTAATTATTAAATTTCAATAATCCTATGTTGATGATTAAATTTTTTTAATTATCTAATATCTTCTCTTGAACTATATCAAAATATCTCCAACTAACAACTCCATTTCTCTATGTGAATTTAATTAATTGAAGACTCATTGCGTACTTTAATTTTTTTAAAAAAATCATATTAATCGCAGTAAAATATATCTACTTTCGTTCAACTAATGGTGTTTAATTCTAGATCTAAAATAGCAAATCACCTCTCGATCTTATTAATTCAATTGATTAAATGATAAATTATAATAATTAATCATAAGAAATAACAAATCACCTCTCGGTCTCATTGTAATTCAATTAATCAAACAATAAATTATAAACATTAATCATAAGAATTAAACACTCAATCATGAAAATATAAAAATAAAATAACTAATAAAATAAATTATGTGTCCATTGATAGATTACATCAATGCTCTAGAAAAAGAAATTAGTTCATAATAAAAGCAAAAAAAAAACTAAAGAAACTTATGTTTTTTATTGAAGTAATTGATGAAATGTAGCTCTCGCCTCTGTTCTTCAGATCCTTCTCCATTAAAAAACTCTAAACGTTTCCAAGTCTCTCCCTTGGATGCAAACCGCTGCCTCCTTTCTATAGTTGGAAAGCTGATGCTATACCTTATTGAATACGATGAAAAAATCACCGCCTAAGAGTCATTTTTTGTACGATGAAAAAATCACCGCCTAAGAGTCATTTTTTGGATAACTACTGCATTGCCAACTCATCAACTTGCGGTTTTACTTTTTAGCCATTGGATGATAGTTGGATGTTGAGATGGGCCCAATGAAACCATTGAAGAGAGTGCCACGAATCCTCGTCGCGTGGATAAAGATGAAATATGGTGTTACACCAACTTGGCAAGCCATGTTGAAAATGCGTGAAGTCCTTGCCACTGCGTGAACGAGTCTTCATGCTCGACTCGTTCACGCTCCACAGAAGTCCATGTGTCATCTTACTTCTCTTCATCGCATGGAGGAGTCCTTGTATCGCATGGAGTCAAGCCACCCTGGATTCAACAAAAACCTGGCACCAATATAACAAAAAGAAAAGAATTAGAATATCAAATTTATAAATGGCAATTGCATAAGCATCAAACCAGAGAAACCCTTGTAACAATTTCTAGGCATGAATGAACAAATGTGAGAACAAGGGTCCAAGACCGGTAAGCGCTTGGCCTATCCATCTTCTTGACGTTCTTTGATGTGCAAGTTGACTTGAAAATTTAAGGGCTTGTATGACAAGCATATTTGATAAAATAAAATGAAAAGTAAATAAAAATAAATTTAACTTAAAATAAATTGAAAACTAGCAAATATTGTTATGAAAGTATATGAATTAAATGATCAGATTTATGCTTATCAGTGCTTACTGATTTTAGGCGTAACACCCTATATTACTGATTTAATGAACCGTATTGGTCTGGCCCGATTTGAACCGTGCCATACCGGCTCATGAGTAATTTACAAGAGAAGGGTGAACCACACTGTGTCAGTAAGATGATTATAATTTACAAGGAAATGTATCGGTTACCTTAAAAATTTCTAAATCAAGTAATGAATACAAAATAGACTGAATGATGAATAGCATAAATGGTGTGATTATTATTTATTGCAATTGATTCAAATTTGTTGATTAATGTGAATTGTTAAGTTAGAAAGAAGACATTGACCTGATACCTTTTGTCACAACATACCAATCGATCTTTATGTCTGGGCATGCATAAGCATGCACAGTTGTGCTGTGCACTAAAGAAGAAAGGAACAAGGGGTTTTATAAAGGACTAGAAACATCTAAAGAAATAAATGGGAAACCAAGCACATTGGACTTTATGTCTGGGCATGCATAATAATGTACAGTTGTGCTGTGCACTCAAGAAGAAAGGAACAAGGGATTTTTCATAGGCACGCAAAAATTGGCTCCACTGCCAGGACTTCCATGAAAATCTGGCATCCCAAGTTATATACAGTTGATATCAACAAGCTAGAATCTGATTATTTATCCACTGCTGCTGCAGGAACAGAATCCAACGAGCATCAAATTCTTGGTTGGATTTCACACGTATTTTGAAGTTAGGCCCATCTGATCACTTGGACAATTTTCAAATTTTCTCAATCAGTTTTCAATGATTTTTCTTTTTCAGAATGTTCAACGCAAGGTTTTTCTTCCACTAATTCAGTAAATCCAAGGGCAGAAGGTACTTGGACATGCATATGATGTTAAATATATTTGAAACATCTACATCAAGGACTTGAGTACCTGTATGTCCCAGTCCATACTGCCATACCAATAAGACACTGGTTTGCTCCTTGTACCAGTACTGTACCAACAACTGGCATTCCACCACTATTTTGTTGTCCTGGCAACAAGAAGCATACCATGTGCCAGCATAGTACCAGTACTTGCTAATTCAGTACTGATACAGGTATCAATACCAGTACATTAAACCTCAACAAACTCTAATACACATGAAAATCACATATGACATTAGATACCACTAATTATGGGATGACTTATTGAGTTATCCAGTTTTGAGCTCCCTCATTTGATATGATTTGCGTCCAATTTCTCATATCTGAACATGATTTTAAAAATATGGCGAGACAGAATAGCCATTGAATAGCACGAACAGACACTAATGTTGATAATCTTCTTGAAGCTCTTTCTTAGAATGTATAAGTCTACTTGTCATGAGAAGTTCCAGGAATGCCAAAACACTTTTTTTTTCTCTTTCATACTTTAGGCTAAGAACAATATTTATCTTCCAAAAACATAACTGCATCTATAATGCAACTAGAAAACCTGTTTGGCTAGCAATGTCTGGAAAAGATTTCTTACTCATATTAATTTGAGATTTAATGTGAAAGAGGATGCAAAACATAGATATATTCATGCTTTATTTGCTCTTTTTTTAAGTTATTGTAGCAGAAAAAATAGGTTAGATCTCTCGCCTTTTTTTTTTCGTCACCTAGTGACAGCTAAAATTTTTGGATCTAGGTTTAGATTAATCAAAGCAATGTTTGTCTTTTTAATATTATTATAAATACTTTGGAAGTTTGAAGAGAGTATTTTAGGTGGTCAGCGCATTGACAGAAGCCATATTGGCTGAGTTTATAATGCTGAGCATATTACACAAGGACATGTAAATAGAGAAAAACAAAGGAAAAGTATTCACAAATAAGAAAATATGTCCAGTTTAATGAAAAAAACTTGGCTACATAAACAACTACTTGCTATATAAACAACCTACAGCATCATTCGTGAAAAATTGACACCCATAAAAAGACATCACTCAATTGGGAAACAGAATACAGCATAATCTTCAAGCCTTTCTATTCAATCAATTTTAATTAGATTGAAGGAAAACAAGGAAACGAAGAACTCATCTCACATCAGAAGTTTGGTCAGATGTTCCATCAATATCAAAGAACAAGGCACTGGGAATGTGAGCCATCTGAGCAAAAATTCAAAAGTGAATCATGGTTACTCTGAAGCAAACTAGGGAAAATATTGAAAACAAAATTTTATTAAACATGCAAATGAATCTTCTAGAAAATACTTTATGAGTGACTAGCATGGTAAGTAAGAACTCAATTGGACTAAATGTCCCCATTGATGTTGCAGAGCTGCTAACTTCGCAATTAGTTAGGCTCAAACTACAATTTTAGGCCTAACCACAGCAGGACTTTTTTCTGACTATTACTCGTTGTTCTTATGAATCTGGCCCAATCCCATTGAATGCAACGCAACAACTTAAGCCTTGCTCTAAGGATGCCTATCTAAAAAATATGTAATATTGTAATCTACATAATTTAGGCACTGCAGCCAACCAAAAAAAAATAAAAAATTGTTTACTGGTCTATTTCCAAATCTGTCCCTTACCGGCACCCAAGATGATGCCCCATTCTGACACTTGGGATTGTAAGATGCCCCATTATACCACCAATATTTAAGACCTTGTTTGTGGTAATGAAATGAGGTCTCATTGCTTTGGTGATTAAACAAAAACAATATCTTATGGAATCCAAAACTGTAGAATTTTGTTTTGAAAACCCTTAAAATTTAGATTTAGACATTGTAAAGAAAAAAAATATCTAAGGTTTTAGACATTTTAAAAGAATACTTTGACCATGACCTAAAGCTTGATTTTTTAAGTACAAGATGCAACAGAAGTTCATTGAATGGAGCATCAAGTTGAGATCCAAATGAACAAATACTACATCCAATTTCTAAGAGTTTTTGACATATTCATGCCCTTAAGCTGAAGTTTTGTTAAATTAATTATGTTCATATTTTAGAACACAAAATGCGCATGTTAAGATAAATATGTGGTAAAACTTTAAATGATAGATTAGAAATAAACATATATAAGAAATGATAGGAATAGCCTCAATTAGATAAAATGAGAGAAAATCGATGAATGTGGTTTGAACATATACAACGAAAACCTTTAAATGCTCCGTTAAAAGAGTGATTTTTTAACAATCCATTGTAATGATAGAGGTAGAGATAGACCTAAACTAATATGGATAGAAATAATTAAAAAAGATATAACTATTTGTAATTTGAGTGTCAACTTAGTTTGAATAAAGCAGAGTGAAGGAAGCAATTTATGTAGCCGACCCCATGTAGTTGGAGAAAAACTTAGATGAGTTGACTTGACTTGACTATTTTAGAACACAAAATCCAAAGTTTAGTGATTATAGCAATTGTCTGATCTGAATTTAATATATAAAAACTTGAAAAGGATTTGGATCAAATAAAATCCATATTCAGTTGTAAATGAAATAAGTAAATGTTCAGCCAAAAGTTTTTAATTATGAAATGTAAATAGATTGATAATCATAACCATAGGGGGTGTTTGTTACCCAAGATTTTAGACCACTAGTGATTCTTAGTTTGGAGTGATCTTATTTCCAATGTTATAAGATTACCACATTTGGTATGTTATATCCTAGTGATAAAAGATCAACAAATACCCATGATTAAGCTGTTTTCTATACTATGAAAATCCAAAATCACTGGTCATATCATATTAGAACTATTCATAATATATTTTGCAACTATCATGATAATTTATCATTAATTCATAATAAAATCATGATATTATTTTTATAACATCATATTATGGTATAATATTATTATATTATAGTATTATATATATTATATTATATTTTATATGATTATTATAATATAATCTCATAATACTAAATTGTACATTAATATGAAATTAATATCAAGTGTTCTTTTTAAGGGCATTTTAGTCCCAAAATTTTAGCCCTCCATCACTTTCACCCAAATCACCCGTGATCATGGGTGGATCACTGCATACCAAATACCCCCATAAAGTGTACCAATCCTACTCATCAAAACAAGCTTAAAATTCGAAGTTGAATGTATTAACTATGATCTTTATATAAGTGTATTAGCGTTAGCACTCAACAATGAAGTCCTCAACCATAAGATACTTCAAATAGGGAGTATCAAAATCAACTTTTGTACCGACCATGGTGTCTTTCAAATTTGAAACAATCTTAAGATTACTCCACTTTATGATGTTTTAGTTAGAATTTATTAACTATGATGGTCATAAGAATGGAGAATTTAAAAGTATAAGGCTCTAAAAAGCAATGTGTTGGACTCTAAATGCAAAATTCTTCTACAATAATGTGAAAATTGAAATGATGAAGATGACACAGATTTTATATCATCCTAATGGCAAAGCACCATTCATAATACTCACAAAACACAAAATGAACCTTGACCTTATGAGATTACATCTAACAGTATCAAAGTAATATATTTGACATGAACTTTAACTTAAAGACTCATAATCAAAAGTTTCAAGGTGATATCTTTGACTAGAATAGTTTTTAATTTCTTGAACTTTAAGAGCTCTAGCTTAAGGATTTTATTCATAATTGAAACTTTAACTCACTAATTTCAAGTTGACACTCTTACACCAAAACAGTTTTAAATCTTTTGAGAAACTTACACCAAAACATTTTTAGCATCTATTGGAAAGCTTTAAACCAACTTATACAGTAAATTTATCCTTTCATAAATTTGAAGAGATCACACCATAATCTATTTGCGCATTATATGTCTATCCCAAGATTAAACACCAAGGGGCAGGTTTATGATCTCACAGCTTCCATTCCCTTTATGTCCCAACTCTAAAAAAAAAATGCCATCTTTAAGCATGCATAGAAACTTCTACATGTGCACCAAGTCTGCCATCAAAATTGCTTCCTACATCGTCACATCATTTCATGCGTGTATTTTTCTTGGTTATGATGCCATACAAGAATGAATAAATAGCATCAGAAGGGTAGATTCCATACAAATTTGCTAGGTGCCCATCCAAAAACATTTTGCATCACAACTAAAATGTTGTTACTCATTACCATATCACATCTTAACAAACATTCTACCAATGCAAATCAGCTAACCACCCATATTTCCATCCAATACTTATGGGAAGAGAAAAAAAATCAAGTTGAAACATGGTCACAATGATCTAAATTTCTCTTACCATTTTATAGCAAATATGCATTTACCTAACCAAGATGCATCCATTCTTTCAGAACAATGAGTTTTGTCTTGAGTTCAATCACAATTCAAATCACAGATTGAGGTGAAGAAGCACCATTATTCTTTGATTACAATGGATTGCAGAACTCAAAGAAAAAAATAATATACTCATAAATTTGATATTACAAAGCGAATATCGCACATATCAGCACCTAATTTTGATCCTACAAACTGGAACAATGCCAAACTATCTACATTCTCCGATTGGCTGGTGTGCCTTTCTATGCCATTTATAGCAAATTATAATCTTTGTTGGTATCCAACACCTTTGTGGTTTTTGACCCTAACCATAAAAAGCATTACTAATTGATAAATTCCATGAATACATGGGAACAAATTTTCCCCCCTCAGCTCACCCTTGAGTGTCAGATTTCATTGATAGCCACTCATAAAAGAAGCTGCACTGATGAAAAGAATCATAATTAAATAATTCTGAGAAAGGACCTGGAAAAGCTAGCAGTTACATGAAAGATGGTGCCAAATGGTTGTGGCAACACTTGATGTTTATGACTGGTTATGGTTTATTACATAATGTTTTTCTGATGCATAACAAACTGACGTTATATTTTCCATCACATGAAATATATTTTCCTGTGGAAAATAAAATATGGATGTGCATCAACAAACACACAACTCTGTTCTTTAAACTTATCTTGTCATTACAAAATTTTTGAAAACAAATCTTCAGTGTGAAATCATAATGGTTTGTAAAATATATAGCCTATATCAAAAAGTAGTCACAATAAAATTGTGCACATCTTTTCATTGTTTTATCCCTAAATAAAATAGTGTGATCAGCTACAAGAAAAAAAAAAGGAGGTTGTAAGCAGCTTTCAAATGATAATAAGTTACATTATGCCTCAGAAATTTTTTTTTTGTTTTAATTTGTTTTAGCAAGTGCTAAATCCTCAATCTCAATTACAACAGTCTTTAGTATTTTTATAAGTTACAAGCCAAAAAAAAAAAAAAAAAGAACCTGAATAAGGGTGAATGTAACAATCCAGGAGACACTGTGCAAATTTCATAAGGAAAATAATAGAATTGCAGAACCTGGTATTCCTGAAGCGGATTTCTTTGCTCATGTGGCATGTACCAGGAAGCATCCAATACCTTAAAAAAAGAAAAGCAAAGGAATGATTAATAGCATGCAATGGGCAAAGAAAAATTACAGAGAATATATGCTCTCTTCTACAATTAAATTCTTAGACTCTTTTTTCTTAAAGCTGTGGATAAATTCTGCCCAAGCATGCTAGAAGTGCTTTTGGCAAGTTCATTCCTGACTTTTAACTAATGAGTTTCTTTTAATATGAATATATTTCTTCTTAATTATAACAAATAGATTGCAAATTTCTAACTATAGATGAGCTTGCGTGATTTTTGCAATAATTTTGTAGCCAATTGCATAATGGATAGAAACATCATTTTCGTTTGAGATAAGATCAATAGGTCCTCGACAACACTGTTTTCTTCTCCTTTTTTTTTTTTTTCTTTATTTTTCTTCTGTTTGTTTTTTGCCTCTCCTTCCATGCTGAAACTCATTATATACTTGGTTTTAGTTACAATGCAGTCTGAATCATCCAGAACAGAACCTGCAGCAACCTATGGGAAGCTGCACCAAATTCATGAGACCTCGTTCTATGAATCACATAGGCTCTCTCTCTCTCTCTCTCTCTCTCTCTCTCTCTCTCATGCATAGACAAACACAAACACACACAAAGACATGCATCTATCCTCTTCAGACATGAATCTTCTGCCATCAGAGTGGCATATTATAACCAGAGCAAACTCTATCATAATGGGGTAAAACCGTCCAAACTATACAAGGAAAAACCAATATATCAAATATGAAGACAGTCAAAAAATGTCTGCCCCAGGAATGATAACATAAAGGAAAAGTAAAACAATTTACCTTTACATCAGGATCTCTAAGATTAGCATGCAGCCACTCAGCAGAAACCACAGGTTCATTGTGCCCCATTGACTGAACCGCTGAAGTAGAGATTGTTAGACTAGATTAAGCACAGCAGAACAAAACCCAAACATTGGAGAAACCAAGGAGGGATAGTCGACACCGCTATAGGAGAATTTGTTCAGCAAGCAAATACAATCGAGAAGCACCAAAAACCAGACAAGACGAAGCATACTTATTACACACAAAAAAAAAGGCGATAAACCCAATAAAGACTCATTTTTTATGGAAAATGGTCAGTGAATGCTAAGTCACTGGATATACACAATTGATCAAAACCAAAGCCTGAAAATAAGTCCATAGAAGGAACATCAACCATTCAAGTCTTAAATAGCCATAAAAAGTAGCAAATTTGATCGGATTAAGTGCACAACTGACAGAACACAATCAATTGATCGGATTGAAAAATAGAAAACTTAAGGCCAGATGAGAAGATCGGCCACAGTTAAGAAACTATAGAATCACAAAAACCCACCAAAACAATCAATTTTTTTTTTCTGACGCAGGAAGCGAAAGATTCAAGCTTTGCCTTGAAACTAGCACTACAGAGTCGGGAATCGTTGAGGAAATAAGCCGAAGAGCGGACCGATTGGATGGATACCTTCGTCGGATACAAAATGCGATCTAGAGAGAAGCGAAGGCGGAGGTTCAACAAGAAGAATAAAGCTTAACCTGGTTTGCCGCTGCCGCAGAAAGAAAATGGTATGCCGCTTAAAGGAGATTTTCTTCCGCCGATTGATTTTTATTTAACCATGACACGCCTTTGCGCTGGTGTGCCACCGCCGAACCGCAGGACTTGGGGCAGAGATTGCCCGCTGCTGGTTTGGATTGTAGCTTTTCTTCTATTGAATTCGGGCATTCAGATAACTCGGGCACGAGTACAGCCCATAGAATCCAACAAAGTCTTTTCCTATTGGTCCATGGAATTGGAATACCATGGCTGGCCGGCGACGTAATTAGCCGCCCAATCCGTCCCTAATTCCACTACAGTGCCATCGGAAAAGAGTTCTAAGGTCTAGCGGTGGGGACCGTGCACCCAAGCAAGGAGACCCACCCGACAACAACGTAAGAAATTATAAGCTTGCGTAGATTATAAAAGTATTTTTTTTTTTATTTTCTGCATTATATTTAGAAATATTTACTAATATATTTTAAAATTATAAAATTTGGAATCATATTTTTAAAAATGCAATGATGCTCTCTAAGCCTATCATGCTTTTTTTTTTTTGCACTCAAATATAAAATATGTGCTTTTAAAAATATTTAAAAATAAATTTAAAAAATTGTGAAAGAAAAAATGTTTTTGAAAATGTAGAGGAAGTTATTGAGCTTGTTCATCGAAACTTGGTTAAGCGAAGATACCTTTTTCATTGATTTTGGAGTTGGAAGAGTTCTCAATTTCAAAGCCCACTTTCATTAGATTGCTTGCAAATTAAAATTTAACTTTGGTATTTTCACTTTGATTTGGTATAAGACTTTGAAGCCAGTTCGATTTTAGGCTTTAAATAGAATGCTTAAAAAAAAAAATTTGTAAATGTCTTTTTATTTGCATATTTTGTAAATGAAATTCAAAATTTTAAGAAAATTAATTTAACTTACAAATAATGTAAAATTTTATCTTAAAAGCAATTTAGCCAAACTTATCAGATTCAGAATTATCATAGTAATAGTAGACTTAATTTGCAGCTTATAAAAATAATATAATTAATTTTATCATAAATTTAAAATTAAAATATATTTTTAAAATTTCAATATGATGTCATTTGATTTTTTAAATATTTTATCTCATTATTTCTAAGCTTTTTTATGGAGCTCATTATTTCTAAGTTAAATTAGTTTTTGAATTTTATTCTGTAAAAGTACCTTAATTTGATATTCACAAAACTATTTTTTAAAAAAATTCTAAATTTATTCTTAAAAGAGAAAGAGTTGATTTTTTATTCTTAAGAATTTGATCTTTTTAATATTTTTGTTGAATTCATATTAGAGTATTTTTCTTATTTGCATTAAAAATTCCAAGTAAATAGAGATTTAATTTAAGGTACATTTGGTTTATGAAAATGAAACTCTAAAATGGAAATCGAAATCTCTATTTCAGTTTCCAATTGTTTGTTTGGATAAAATTGAAATATAATTTCTATTCCATCCAAAATGAAGGCTTAGAAATCCAAATTCTTCCTCGGATGGTGATTTTCATTAACACAATTGTTATCATCTTTTTCTTACTCGTAACCATTCTCATCTCATTGACCTCTCTTATTACAATACTATTGTCAATTACAAGCTCTTTCTTGTACATTAAAAAATATTATAATTACACATTAAAAAAGATAAAATCTCAATCAAAGTTAAATATAAAAACACTGTGATCCCTCATTTTATCGCAATACTATCATCAATTACAAGCTCTTCCTCTTGTCAAAATGTCATCATCAATTTTGAGGTCTATTTATTTATAAAATAAATATTAAATTAAATTAAAAATTTTCAAAATAATCAAATTCTAAAGTATTTAGCACATGAGCAATATTGAAAATCTAGACTAATTCGGATTCTAAGGTTTAGATGTACCAAATAATAATAATAGGAGTCAATTCGATTCTGATTCTAATTTCTTGTGAACCAAATAGGTAGAGGAAATGAACAATTTTGATTCTAATTTCAACGTTGAACCAAATGGGCTATTAGATGATTTTGAGTAAATAAGCTCTAAGGTTTTTTATAAGAGGGAGAGAGAATAACAAATAACAATAATAGGAGTCAATCCGATTCTGATTCTAATTATCATGTGAACCAAACAGCTAGAGAAAATGAGCAATTTCGATTCTAATTTCAATATTGAACCAAATGGGCTATTAGATGATTTTGAGTAAATAAGCTCTAAGGTTTTTTATAAGAGAGAGAGAAAGAAATAATGAGAACTCATGGAGTGCTCTCAACCTTCCTCTCTCTAGTTAAGTGAAATTACCGTTCACCCTACCTCACCTCACACCTAGCCCTAGCCCACCCCCAAACCAACTCAAAGAAGTTTGAACCAGACCGAATAAAAAACATTGTAAATTTAAAAAAAATGTTAAAATTAAGTACACATATTTAAAAAAAAGGAACAAATTGAAAAGCTACAAAAATATTTAAAAAAAAGGATGAGGTGGGCTGTTTTAGGGGGGAGGGGAAGGGCAATTTCGGTGCACTAGTCTACAAATATGCTACCGATTCAGTTTGGCTCGATACACTAATATGGTGCCAATTTTATAACGGTACAAAGTTAGAATGAAATTTAATTACTTAAGACAATTAAATTGCTGTATAAAAACTCACTATTCCTAATTGGATAGATGCAGCGTTTACATCAGGCGATCCAACTTGAAATACTCTGCCAAGATTTGAAGAAATTGTTGGAATAATATAAAACTTATCATGATGTCAACGATTATCCAATAGACCCCAACTTCAAGACCTTCCATCTCTCTTACCGTCAACAAACAAAGATAACTTTTTTTATAGATTTATCATTTTTATAATTTTTTATTATAATTATTTTTTGGTGCTGACAGGGATTAGAGGCCAAGTAGAAATCCCTGTGATTTGCCGCAGTTGATAATAGCTACAATAAAATGGTGATATAAATTTTAATTTAGTTATCATAGTTTCCTTATAAGAAGCTATTATTGATGAACTAATAAAAAAATGAAACTAAAAACTTATATTATCATTATTGAGAAATCTTTTAACATATATTTTCATTATTCTTTTTCTTTTAATTTTAGATTTTATATACTTAATTATGTTAAATATTTCATGTTAGTTTGCTATGGACCTATAATTTACGCCATATGAGTTAGAGGTGACAACCAGAATGGATCGGGTCGGATACAATTCGGTTTAAAAATCTATCAATCAAAATCTTATTTATTAAGTGAGCTAAAAATTTTAATTCCATCTAACCATTTTAAAAATATGCAGTCTGACCCTACACGCATTACTACTCGTTGGTTGATTGAGTTATCAGTCCACTCAAGTCAAAATAGATTACATAGATTTCTTTCTATAAAATATTATAATTATTTTTTAAAAAAAATTACAACGTGCATGATACAAAAGTGCGTACATAATGCTTGATAATTGATCGCACAAATATGATGCAATGCAAGAAAGAATAAAAAGATTTTAAACATACACAGCTACACAGAACTTTAAATGAAGCGGATACATCGATCACAAAATATTATAATATAAACTTTTTATTATATAATCAGCACTGCTGCCATATTAAGATGATAATTGCTTACATTGCTTAATAGTCCAACAATCTCTCCTAATATAATTGCTTTCATTATTCCTCTGAATGGTATAATCGGTAGTTTTGGTATGTTGGGAGGGCTCAAGGTTTCTGATGGGTGAAAAGGGACGGGTGGTGGAATAGGGGTACTTTTTGGCAGCATAGAAAGCTTTAGGCCTTTGTAGGAAAGGCGACAGAATTTGGTAGATGAGAAGGATTGGATAGCGGAACAGGTTCTTTTGGTAATGTAGGAAACTTTAGGCCTTCTTGATGTAAGGAAAAGGTGATAGAATCTGATGGATGGGAAGGTTCAAATGGTGGAAGAACAGGGTCTCTTGGTAATATAGAAAACTTTAGGCCTCCTTGATGCAAAGGAGAGGCGATGGAATTTGATGGATCCGAAGGGCCAGATGGTGGAATAGGCCTCTTGATACTATAGAAAACTTTAGGCCTCTTTCGTACGTGTAAGGGGGAGGCAACAGAATCTGGTGGATGAGAAGGGCCAGATGGTGGAACAGGGCTGCCTCTTGGTAAGATAGAAAATTTTAGGCCTCTTTCATGTAAGGGAGAGGCGATGGAATCTGGTGGATTGGAAGGGCCAGATGGTGGAACATGGCCTCTTGGTAAAATAGGAAATTTTAGGCCTCCATGTAAAGGAGAGGCAACGGAATTTGGTGGATGGGAAGGGCCAGATGGTGGAACAGGGCTGCCTCTTGGTAAGATAGAAAATTTTAGGCCTCTTTCATGTAAGGGAGAGGCGATGGAATCTGGTGGATTGGAAGGGCCAGATGGTGGAACATGGCCTCTTGGTAAAATAGGAAATTTTAGGCCTCCATGTAAAGGAGAGGCAACGGAATTTGGTGGATGAGAAGGGCCAGATGGTGGAATAGGGCTGCCTCTTGGTAAGATAGAAAATTTTAGGCCTCTTTCATGTAAGGGAGAGGCGATGGAATCTGGTGGATTGGAAGGGCCAGATGGTGGAACATGGCCTCTTGGTAAAATAGAAATTTTAGGCCTCCATGTAAGGAGAGGCAACGGAATTTGGTGGATGGGAAGGGCCAGATGGTGGAACAGGGCTGCCTCTTGGTAAGATAGAAAATTTTAGGCCTTTTTCATGTAAGGAGAGGCCATGGAATCTGGTGGTTAGAAGGGCCAGATGGTGGAACAGGGCCTCTTGGCAACATAGGAAACTTTAGTCCTCCTTCGTCATTCTTCATGTGTGCTACTGATTGTGCTAAGGTCAAGGAGCAAAAACTCAATAAGAGGGCAAGAGCCATTAGAATAGCAAAATGCCTAAGATAAGCTACACTCGCCATGTCACTGATCCCTTATGTTATAACCCCGTTGAGATAACGATGGTTACCAAGGCCTTTTATGCTAGTAGAGTTGAGATAAGGATTGAGAAAGAATATCTGTGATGCGATATCATACACGGAAAGAATATCTATTACATTAAAAGAATATCTAATATATTTATGATGAGATATCATGTAGAGATACACTAGTAAATATTGCCTTTTATGCTAGGCTTAAAAATCTGATAGATTTTCCATAATATAAAATATCTTTATAGATTTTGAAAGTAAAAGGGTTTCATCAATGTAACAATATTGATACAGGCAAGCTACTCTAATATCTAATGTATGGTAGATAGGCAGGTTGCAATGGTAGATGGCTACTGATTTTGCACTAGCTCCTTGAGAGTCCTTAATTTAGCATTTTCAACCATTCTAAGAAAATTTATAGCCTTATACCATACAAGCAAAGGATTACTCCAAGATAGAAAAAGAGGAAAAATCTTGAAATTTCATTACTCACTTCATTTTTAATTCATTGATCAATGGGATATAATAAAAGTCTATTTATAAAGCAAATCCGGTATAAAAGGAATCAAACTAAAATTAGAACATTCCTAAATATAAGATGCCAGTAATTATAGATTTATTCAACTTTAATAAAATAAAAATTTTATTAACTATAATTAGACCCTTAAAAAAAGAGATACTTAATATTGTTTTCTTTTAACCCAATTCCTCTTATTCTTTTTTTTTTTGGCCTAAGTCAACTCCCTCTACTTCAATAGACAAATGTTTATAATTTATAGGGATCTAAGTTAAGTCTTTACAAGTAATTTATGTACAATCTTCAAATATAAAAGGCTTTCTTAGATTCATTCATGCTCTTCAAAAAAAAAAAAAAACGTATGGTTGGTGCTACTTGAGTTATTGTCTAGATCATAACTTCTTTAAGCTTTCTTCTCTTTGTGAATTAAAAAGAAAAAGCTTTTGTTGCTATTCATACTTATTCTTTCAAGGTCCTTTTTATCACTATAGTTTTAGAGGCAAAATTTTCTTTTGAGTCTATTGCATCATTCATTAAATTATCAATTTAATTATCTTTTTGCTTTCAATTGACTTGAATTGCTTTTGTTTAACCATACCAAGAAAGGGTATTATCTTCTTTACTGCCATCTTCTTTAGCTCCTTTGAATGATCCAACACATTAGGGATATCTTTTACTGACTCTCTAATCATTTGCCTTTCTGATGCTATATTATCATCTTCATGAAATGAGAAATAAGCTCTTTCCCTAATATAATTTTCTTGTTCAAAATTATACTTATATCATCTTTATATGTTAAATTCTTTGCTTTTTTGTTAGCTCTCTACTTGATTTCCTATTTAATGTGTTGCTTGTTAAAGCTAAGAAGCTTCCTTTGAGGATATAAGGCAAGATCTATCATATTTATTTTAAAAGTATATATGTTATCTCTTCCTCGATGAATAACATCGTTATTATAAATCGAAGGATGACCAAGTAGGATATGATCAATGTTAATCGAAAGGACATCATATCAAGTTTTATTATTCGATTTAAAAGTGACAAGACACTTCTGACTTATATAAAGTGTAGAATTATTAAACCAAGAGACCTTTGATGCAATTTAAGTAAGGCATTGTGTTTGCGATAAATCAATTACAGAATAATAATAGGAACCAAAATCCAAAAGAAAACAGCGAGAGACGAGGATTTTACGTGGTTCACCCAAACTGGGCTACGTCCACGGCGGCACAGGATCTGCAAGGCTTCACTAAGAGTTGAATCAGGTACAAGCCCTCAAAACACACTCTCTCAGAAACTCTTATGATCCAGATTGAACAGCACACAGAGGTCCTCACAGAGCCTCCAATTTATTTCATTCGTAACTGAGACGCGCTCCCTTCACTTTGGATAATGGCCAAACATCCTCAACTAACTCCCCAAAATCTATCCAAATCTCATTTTGTTACTTTTGGATAATGACCAAATGATTTGCCAACTCCTTCGTGAACTCTGATTTGGGGCTTCTCTTGATGAAATTAAGCTCCATCCATAACAATCTCCCATTGGAGATTAATGACATCAATCTTAGATCTACCTTCTTTCTCTGTGCCGCGCTCTCCTGATCTATCTCTTGGAAAGCTTCACCAAGTTGCAACAGAGACTCAACTTGTCTCTGCTCACAACCTTGGTGAACATATCTGCAGGATTTTAGCTCCATCAATTTTCCAGCTTCAACTGCTCCTCATCCAACGCACTGCGTATGAAATGATACCTAAGCTGAATGTGCTTGGTTCTTGCATGAAATGCTGGATTCCTTGCCAAGTGAACTGCGCTCTGGCTGTCGCTCCATAATGTATTACACTCGTGCTCCTTGCCGAGCTCCTCCATCAACCTCTGTAACCAGATCATCTCTTTACTAGCTTCAGTGATCGCCACATACTCAGCTTCTGTAGTTGACAATGCCACTATCTTCTGCAACTGAGATACCCAGCTCACTGCTGTATCACCGACAGTGAAAACATAACCAGTGGTGCTCCTCCCACTGTCTCTGTCACCAGAGTGATCTGCATCTACAAATCCTGTACTTGAAGACTATCACCTCCATAGCACAAACTGTAAGTTGACGTACCCCTGAGATATCTCAAGATCCACTTCACTGCATTCCAGTGCTCCTTGCCTGGATTCTGCATGTACCTGCTGACTGCTCCCACTGCTTGTGCGATATCGGTCTTGTGCAAACCATTGCATACATTAGACTTCCCATGGCTGAGGCATATGGAATTCTAATCATCTCATCCCTTGCCTTCTGAGTTGTTGGACACAACTGCTTGCTGAGCTTGAAGTGTGCTGCCAAAGGTGTTGACACTGCCTTTGCATTCTCCATATGGAACCTCTTCAGTACCTTCTCTACATAGTCCTCCTGAGATAGCCACAGCTTCCGTTGCTTCCTATCTCTGTTGATCCTCATGCCAAGAATCTGCTTCGCCTCTCCCAAATCCTTCATTGAGAACTTCTTTGCCATCAGTTTCTTGAGCTCTTCTATCTTCCTCATACTGGAACCGCTACAAGCATATCGTCCACATACAAGGATAAAATAATAAACTCATTTGTAATGTACCTCTGAAAGTACACACAATGATCTGAATGGCATCTGGTGAAGCCTTTCTCTAGCATGAAACTGTCAAACTTGAGGTACCATTGCCGCGAGCCTGCTTCAGACCATACAAACTTTTCTTCAATCTGCAGACCATGTCATCCTTTCCCTGACCTGGAAACCTTCTGGCTGGTGCATGTACAGCTCGATCCTCCTCCAAATCTCATGAAGAAATGATGTCTTCACATCTAGCTGCTCTAGATAAAGATCCTCCACTGCTACCATGCTCAGAATCACCCTGATGGATGTCATCTTGACTACTGGGGAAAAGATCTCCTGAAAGTCAATTCCCTCTTTCTGTGCATAACCCTTGACAACTAACCTTGCCTTGTATCTCTTGGTACCATTGGCCTCATTCTTCATCTTGTACACCCATTTGTTGAACAGAGCTTTCTTGCCAGCGGGTAACTTCACAAGATCCAAGTCTTGTTTTGCTTTAAAGAGTCCATCTCCTCTTTCATAGCCAACTCCCACTTGACCTTAGCTTCATCCTGCATGGCTTCAACAAAACATTCTGGCTCTCAGAATCTGTGTACAAAACATAATCATTAGCAGAATACCTCTGTGATGGCCTGGTAACCCTCGTGGTCCTCCTCAACTGTGGGACACCGACTGAGGTACCGATGTATGCATGTGGCTGTCTGTTCCAACCACATCTTCCTCCTCCACATCCTCGGAGTTTCCATCTTCAGTTTGCACTCGAGAATTTCTCCATCTCTGACAGGATCGAGTTCTATAAACTCCTGTTTCTTTTCTTCCACTGCATCCTTCCTGTCTTTGTAAGTATGCTCTTCATCAAATACCACATTCCTGCTCCGAATGATCTTATTGTTCTGAAAAATCCCAGAGCTTGTAGCCATACTCATCGCCACCGTATCCAATGAAAACACACTTTGTAGACTTGGAGTCTAACTTACTCCTCTTCTCTTTCTCAATCAGAGAATAAGTAATGCAGCCAAATACTTTAAGAAAAGAAAGTTTTACGGTTTTTCAGTCCAAACCTCCTCTGGAATCCCACCATCCAATGCACTGGATGGACTCCTGTTGATCAAATACACTGCGGTGTCCAGTGCTACCGCCCAAAAATATGTAGGTAGACCTGAGTCAAACCTCATACTCCTCTCTCTCTCAAGAATGGTCCTGTTCATTCTTTCTGCCACACCATTCTGCTCTGGTGTCCCTGGGACGGTCTTGATCCTTCTGATTCCATGCTCTGCGCAGTAGATATCAAACTCTCTGCTGCAGTATTCACCACCGTTATCTGTCTTGAGACACTTGAGACTTGCTCCAGTCTGGCTTTCACACATGACTCTCCATCTCTTGAAGATGCCAAAGACCTCAGACTTTTCTTTCATAGCAAACACCCAGACTTTCCTGCTGAAATCATCTATAAACGTGACAAAGTACTTATTGCCCGCATATGATGCCACTGGTGCTGGACCCCAGACATCTGAATGAACCAACTCCAGCCTTTCAGTCTTCTTCTGAGTTCTTGCTAACTGAAAACTCACTGCTTTCTGCTTACCATAGATACACTCTTCACAAAACTCTAGATTCACCTTCTTTAGCCCAGGTAGAAGCTCTCTCCTGTGTAGAATATTCAAGTTCTTCTCACTAAGATGACCGAGCCTCCTGTGCCATAATGTAGTCACTGTACCCGTGTCTCCTGCTGCCACTAAACTGAACTCTCACTGTCTGCCAAGAAGTAGAGAGTGCCTGTCCGCTTCCCTTTGACAACAACCATAGACCCTTTAGTAATTTTCCACTGAGAATTACCAAAAATGGATACATAACCCTCAACATCAAGCTGACTGATAGAAATTAGGTTTTTCTTTAACTCTGGGATGTATCTGACTTGTGCAAGTCTCAATTCTCCGCCTGTCACTGGCTTCAGTACAATTGTTCCTCTACCAATAATTCTGCACTGCTGTCCATTGCCAACTGTGACATGACCAAAATCTCCTTGGACAAAATCCAAAATAGGTGTCTCTTTGAGCTGCAATGGTAAGAAGCCCCTGAGTCTACAAACCACAGATCTGAGTTTGCCCCATCGCCGGCTGACAGGCACACATCCTCAAAATTTGCTCAATAGTACTCACAACATTTGCTTCCTGACCTTCTATCTTGCTCTCTGCACCTTTTCCTTCTTCTTACCCCAACAATCCTTGCTCATGTGACCTTTCTTCCCGCAGTTCCAACACTTCATGGGAAATCTCCCTTTGGACTTTCCTCTGCTCTTGGACTGGCCTTTCTCTGACTTCTTCCTCTCCTGTGATCTTCCTCTGGTATCCACCATGAGTGCAGTACTTGTAGAAGTCCCACCCACAGCCTTTCTTCTCATCTCATCATTCAATATACAACTAACTGCATCATTGAATGTAAGGATACCTGATACCGAGTTGCTGACTGTCATCACAAGATCCCAACTCTCTGGCAAGGAACATAAGAAAAGAAGCGCCCTGAATGAATCATCAAAAGCAACAGAGACCGACTCCAATTGATTAATCATCGAGTTGAACTCGTTCAGATGCTCCGTCACTGAACTATTCTCAGCCATCTTCAAATTGAAGAGCTTTTTCATGAGAAATATCTTGTTTGAGGTGGAAGGTTTTTCATACAGCTTTGTTAAAGCGGTCATCATATCCACGGTGGTCTTTTCCTTTGCAATATTATACGCCACTTGAGGTGTCAACGACAATCTGATCGTGGCCAGGGCTTTCCTATCCAGAATCATCCAATCTGAGTCGCTCATTGAATCCGGCTTCTTTCCCTCTAATGGAAGGTAAAGATCCTTCTGATATAGTAGTCCTCAATTTGCATCCTCCACCATCCGAAATTGTGACCATTGAATTTCTCGATTTTGATCTTGTCTTCTGCCATCTCTTTGTTGATTTGTCCGACCGTAATAATATGAAAAAAACCAGGCTCTGATACCAATTTGATAGGGAATACAACAAATATTCCTCTAATAAGATCGCTATTAGTACGGCCAAGCACGCAGTTGCGATAAATCAACAAAAACACAGAATAATAATAGGAACCAAAATCCAAAAGAAACAGCGAGAGACGAGGATTTTACGTGGTTCACCCAAACTGGGCTACGTCCACGGCGGCACAGGATCTGCAAGGCTTCACTAAGAGTTGAATCAGGTACAAGCCCTCAAAACACACTCTCAGAAACTCTTATGATCTCACTAATTTTTTTTCTCTCTCTCTGCACACACAGAGGTCCTCACCCTCCAATTTATTTTACACGTTCGTAACTCCCACACGAGATTTGTGGCGGTGGTTGCAGCTGAGATGACCCTCAAATCCTCCTCCAAAAGCTCCCTTCGGTGACTTTGGATAATGGCCAAAACATCCTCAACTAACTCCCAAAATCTATCCAAATCTCATGTTTGTTACTTTTGGACAATGACCAAAACATCCTCAACTAACTCCCCAAAATCTATCCAAATCTCATGTTTGTTACTTTTGGATAATGACTGATTTGCTAACTCCTTCGTGAACTCTGATTTGGGGCTTCCTCTTGATGAAATTAAGCTCCATCCATAACAACCTTTATGTGCTTAAATTTAAGTAGGGCATTGGCGTGATATGGTCTTCAATTTAAGTTTCCTTACAAGCTCTATGATGCGACATTATGTTGCTTATCAACAATCAAGAAAATTTTCTTTCCACAATAATATATATTATGATGAAATATTTGATTTATGAGCATGTATTCTTCTTATTTGATGTAGCAAGTAGAACTAAGATGGGCACTTCAACATTTTAATTATTCTCCAATTGATCAAGAAGCTGCAGACTCAGTAGATTCTTATTAAACACTTCATTAGTAAAATCTTTCGATATCTTATAAATAGATTGACTCTACAATAATTCAAACTAAGACTAAGACATTGGCTTGCAAAATATCCAATCTTATGACATTTGAAGCAATGAATTATTCAGATCCTTCTTGGAAATAATTATTTTAGGTCTTTGAATCTTCATGCTTAATGTCTACAATGGTTAAGAAGAAATAGGAGTGGCCGATTTGGCAAATATACGAGGCCAGTTACTTGCATGAGCCATAAGTGGAAATAAATAGCCACTATGCGATCGCGTACAAAGCACAATACAGGGGTGCTTGTTCGGTAAAATAATCTGCAATCCGTAAGTACACAGAATCGTAACAAGTAGTAAAGTAGTATTTTTAGAGAACGGATGTCAAACCCAAATATATTATGTTATTGAATACCAAAATTCACTAAATTAATTACTATTTAGAAAATCAATATAAACGGAAAGTTATATTATCTAAATTAAATAAAACTACTTAATCTGAAAATTAACATAGCGTAAAATCTAAACGTGTAAAATATGATAAGAATTAATCTAGAGCGATTGATTCACCTAACAATCCCATATAATTTATTCTTCTAATTATTAAATTTCAATATTTCCATGTTGATGATTAAAATTTTTTTAATTATCCAATATCTTTTCTCAAACGATATCAAAATGTCTTCAACTAACAACTCTATCTCTATGTAAATTTAATTAATTGGAGACTCGTTATGTACTTTATATTTTTTAAAAATCATATTAAATGCGGTAAAGTATCTCTACTTTCGCTCAACTAATGATGTTTAATTCTAAATCTAAAATAACAAATCACCTCTCGGTCTCATTATAATTTAATTGATTAAATAATAAATTGTAAGAATTAATTATAAGAAATAACAAATCATCTCTCGGTCTCATTGTAATTCAATTAATCAAACATAAATTATAAACATTAATCATAAGAATTAAACACTTAATTATGAAAATATTAAAATAAAATAACTAATAAATAAATTATGTGTTCATCGATAGATTACATCAATGCTCTAGAAAAAGAAATTAGATCATAAAAAGCGAAAAGAAAATTAAAGAAACTTATGTTTTTCATTGGAAGCAATTGATGAAATGCAGCGCTCGCCTTTGTTCTTCAAATCCACCTCCATTGAAAACTCTAAAAGTCTCCAAGTCTCTCCTTGGATGCAAACCACTGCCTTCTTTTTATAGTTGGAAAGCCAATGCTATACCTTGTTGAATACGATTGAAAAATCACTGTCTAAGAATCCTTTTCCGAATAACTACCGCGTTGCCAACTCATTAATGCATGAAGTCCTCTCCTCTTGCCATTGCACTTTTAGCCATTGGATGATAGTTGGATGTTGAGATGGGCCAGTGAAACCGTTGAAGAGAGCGCCACGAATCCTCATCGCGTGGATAAGGATGAAATATGGTGTTAAGCCAACTTGGCAACCCATGTTGAAAACGTGTGAAGTCCCTTGCCACCGCGTCAATCCTCATCGCATGGAGGAGTCGTTGTATCGCATGGAGTCAAGCCACCCTGGATTCAACAAAAACCTGGCACCAATATAACAAAAAGAAAAGAATTAGAATATGAAATTTATAAATGGCAATTGCATAAGCATCAAACCAGAGAAACCCTTGTAACAATTTCTAGGCATGAATGAAACAATGTGAGAACAAGGGTCCAAGACCAGTAAGCGCTGGCCCATCCATCTTCTTGACGTTCTTTGATGTGCAAGTTGACTTGAAAATTTAAGGGCTTGTATGACAGGCATATTGGTAAAATAAAATGAAAAGTAAATAAAAATAAATAAATTTACTCAAAATAAATTAAAAGCTAGCAAATATGTTATGAAAGTATATGAATTACATAGTCAGTTTTATGCTTATCAAATACCCCAACTTATAATTTGCTAGTCCTCGAGCAAAAAAAATAAAACAAGAACCTAAAAACAAAAGATTAATTGTTCAAATAGAGCCTCAAAGATTTAACGCATTCCATGATTTAAAGAAATTATCTTATGCAACTCAAGTGCAAAAGCTAATACAAAATTTGGTGTTACCTCATATTCAATTCTCCCACTCATGAGCATGCATCATTCTCACTTCATTACTCACTTTTTGGATAATTTTATGCAAACATGTAAATGCAATGAATCTCTAAGAAGTGTATGTATCTACTACATAGGCTTGCTCCTTAAATTAACTCTCCACTAATATAGATAAAAGATAACACCAAGGATCAATAGGTCTTTATAAGCTTGTAATGTAAGGCTAAGGTGAGGACTAGAAAGAAAGGGTAAGATGTATCAAAGTAGAAACTTAAATCAATATACCCATGGCATAAAGAGCATAGTAGTCTCACTCATAGTGGCTCATCCATAGCTTTCAACAAGCACTTTAAAAAAAAAAAAACACGAGCAGGGCCACAAACACCACATCTCCAATCTCGGCTTCCATGAGCGCATATAAAAACATGTGAATCATTCAGTGGTTCAGCTATCCCAGGGAGCCATTTCATGTCTTTCACAATGACTTCTTCAACAAAAGTATCAACATCAAAGTGTGTCAATTTTTTGAATTTAATCATGTCCAGAAAGATCAGAATATCTCCATTTGATAATTAGTACCATCTTCCTTTTTTTCATTAATTTTTTTATCTGCTTCTTGCACCCTATCTGAGTTTGAAATCATCACATTCTTTTCAATCCTTGCATTTTCTCAATTCCAATAGGATGTATATATTGGCTTTGTTGCATCATAAAAGCTGAAACTCTGGTGGATGTGCAGTAAAGGAAAATTAACTTTAAAGAAGGATTTAATGATACCAATATCCTCCAGTAATGATATGCCTTGATGAAGAACTCTTTTGCAGAGGCAGGAATAATCTCAGATCCAAAGTTATTTGCAGTAGAAAACCTCCATTGATCTTAGAAATTTAGAAGTATCTCCTTCTTGAATATATAGACTCCCATAGAAGCAATACAGTAGTGTTCATTTCCATTGCTTTCAAATCTGCTTCTTTTGGCTTTTCACTGAATGAGATGATCTTTCCTTTGTACATCCCCAAACTTATTTCTTGCTATGCATGGGGTGTGATAAAAAATTTTCATACTCCTACCTCTCATAATTTTTTTCAAACTCTTATAACCATGAGGTAAGTATCAACTAAGTTCCATTGAAAGGTAAAGATATATGTATAAGTTTAATAAGGTAGGAATCATATGGGTTAAACAAGAAAAATTTAAAAGGCCAAAATGTAATTTTTAAAGACTCAAATGAATGACTAGAGATATAATGATAAAAGGGTTAGGATTTAGGCTTAATCAATCCAAAGATGGCCTATATCCTTTCCTTGGTGAAACTTTACCTAGAATTTTGCCTCAAGTAATTCTCAAGCAAGTTTTAGAGTAGTTGAGATCATAAACATTTACAAAGTTTTCATAAATGTCTCTAGGCATGCAACAATTAATGATCATGTACACATCTAATGAATAAGAGAAAATTATACTAAGTAAAAATAATTTAAGTATTAACTAATCAACTCAATCTCTTAAGAATTCTTTCTAAAAATCACAACTTGTTTCAACCATTATCATCATTGGCTCTATAAAAACAAATAAACAAACCAGATAATTTTTTTATAAAATTTTAATTTTTTTAATTTTTAATTTATTTATTTTTAGTTATTTATTTTTTTAAAAAAATTTATATGTATTTTTAAACAACCTAAATATAATTAAAAAAAGAAAATGTAACCACAAATTAACCATAGCAATCAAACAATAACTAGACCATTATGCAACCCACCCCTAAACTTAAATCTTGCATTGTCCTCAATGGAAGAGAAAGAAAAGAGAATTAATAAAAATAATAAAGCAAGAAAAGTAAAGTGATACTTTCCTAGTGTCAATGAATGTAATCTTGAAGTGCACCACTAGAAGAGACTCCTTCATCAATATTTGGGATTGTCAAGGTCAATGGAACTTTTTGCTTGTAAAAATCTTCGTCGATGTATGGTTTAAGGCGCTACCCATTCAATTTAAATGTTCCTTGATCTCATGTTGTACTTCAATTATTCCATAAGGATAGACTTTAGTCACAACAAACAGTCCTGACCATCAAGAGAGCAGCTTTCTTGGAAAGAGTCTAAGTCTTGAGTTAAGTAACAAAACCTTTTGCCCAACTTTGAATTCCCTACTTAAAATATGCTTATCATGCCATCTCTTGGTTTTATCTTTATAAATTCGAGCATTCTCATAAGTATCATTGTGAAATTCATCCATCTCATTGATTGCAATATTCTCTTCTCTTCAGCTGCTTGTATATCAAAGTTAAGTATCCTTGTCGCCCAATAAGTCCTGTGTTCTAGCTCCACTAGTAGATGACATGCATTTCCATAAACAAGCTGATATGATGACATCCCAATCGGTGTTTTGAATGCTGTTCTATAGGCCCATAAAGCATCATCTAACTTTCTCACCTAGTCTGTACGAGAGATATTCACTGTCTTTTCCGATATATGCTTCAATTCTTGATTAGATATCTCGACTTGTCATTCGTTTGAGGATGATATGGTGTCGCCACATGATATAACTCCATACTTAGTCAGTAGTGCTTCAAATTGACGATTGCAAAAATACTTTCCACCATCACTGATTATTGCCCTTGGAGTGCCGAATCGAAAGAAGATATTTTTTCATAGAAAATTCACCATAACTCTCGCATCATTAGTCGGTGAAGCTACTGCTTCCACCCATTTAGAGACATAATTTACAGCCACCAAAATAAATTTGTTAGAATATGATGATGGAAAAGGACCCATGAAATTTATACCCCAAACATCAAATAATTCAATAACTAAAATATTGTTTAAGGACATCTCATGTTTCCTAGAATATTTTCAACTCTTTGACAATGATCACATGAATTAACAAATGCAAATGAATCTTTAAAAATAGATGGCTAATAAAACCCGGATTGTAGAATTTTGCTGATGTTTTTGCACCACCAAAGTGACCACTAACTTCTAATGAGTGATAATGTCTGATTATGTTCTCCATCTCTTTCTCAGGCACACATCTTCTGATTATCTGGTCCACACAGTGCCGATATAAAAAAGGTTCTTTCCAAAAATAATATTTTAAGTCAAAGAAGAACTTCTGTTGTTGATACATATTGGGAGGTAGAATTCGCGACACCAAGTAGTTGACTATGTTGGCGTACCATGGAACAACTTATATAGCCATCAAATGCTCATCCAAGAATGCTTCATTTATTTGTAATTCATCTATACTTGGAAGCTCCATCCGAGACAGATGATCTACCATCAAATTTTTAGTACCTTTCTTGTCCTTAATTTTCAAGTCGAATTCTTGGAGAAGCAAAATTCATCGAAGCAATCTTGGTTTAGCATCCTTCTTTGTAAGCAAGTATTTCAGAGCAGAGTGATCAGTGTAGACAATCACCTTCGAACCTATCAAGTAAGAATGAAATTTGTTAAAAGTAATAACAATCGCTAATAATTCTTTTTCAATAATGGCATAATTCAGTTGAGTTTATGTTAAGGTTCTACTTGCATAATAAATAACATAAAATTTTTTTATCTTTTTTCTGCCCTAAAACAACCCCTATAGCATAATCACTGGCATCACACATTAATTCAAATGATAAATTTCAATCTGGTGACACAATTATAGGTGCTGAAATTAATTTATTTTTTAGTATTTCAAAAGCATTTAAGCATTCATCAAAAAATTCAAAATGAGTATATTTAATCAACAAATTGGAAAGAGGTTTAGTAATTTTAGAAAAATCCTTAATAAACCATCGATAGAATCCGACGTGTCCCAAGAAACTTCTTATGTCCTTCACATTGGTTGGTAGTGGAAGTTTCTCAATCACTTCTATTTTTGCTCTATCAACTTTAATTTTCTTAGAGAAATCACTACAACAAATGTAGGCTTTGCCTACAATTTTCTTGCCTACGAATTTAAAATCGTAGGCAAAAGAGATCTTCCCTATAATTTTCTGAAATCATAGGAAAAGGTTCCATAGTGAAAGAATTTCTAACATGAAGAATAAATTTTTTTATAAAAATATCTTTCTCTACAATAAAATTCAAATCGTAGGGAAAGGCTTCCTGTAGAAAAACATTTGGAAATTTTTTTCTTGGGTCAACAAATTTTTTGAGGCAAAATTACTAGTTAATATTTTTCTGTAAATTGAATAGTAAGCCTTTTGTAGTCACATTCATGAAAACCGTAGGCAAAGGTTCAGCATCGTAGGCAAAGGCTTGCTAAACCTTTGCATACGACATTCATAAAAATCGTAAGTAAAGACAGCAGCGGCTATCCTATAATATATAGCTATATAAGATTTTTTTTTAAATTGAATGATTAAGTTCCAAAAGAAAACTAGTAAGTACCATCTAAATTTTTATTTCTTGACTGCTTCATTGTAAAAGTAAATCAAAGATCAAATTCCAGCAACTTCTAAGAATTTATCCATAAAAATTTGAGCGTTGGGATAGATCTAAAATACTAGGCCGGCCTTCTTCAACTAAGCCACCCATGTGATTAAACCATTTTTATGATTCAAATTCTAAATGTGGGACTAATTTTAGGAGGCTCTCTTTTCCTCCGAAGCCGTAATGAATCAACCATTGTTCATTCATGTACCTAGTTCCTAGGTGCGTCCATTTCTATTGTTTTCAAGAAGAAATCTGAGACGTCCATGGAAATGTTGGCTTGTATGCTCTCGTTTAACCTACCGGAGAGCTTTGAAAAGTCAAAAGGAATCAAAGAATAAGACAAAAGCTTGCTATGACACTCCTTTATTATTTTTTAAAAATTTATAAATAAATCAAAACCATTGATATAGTAAAGATTCTTTTGGCCATTTGACTTTCATGATCATATGAGATCCTCTCTCTCTCATTCTAAGGCTACCTTTCATCAGAACTATCACCACTATAGTCTCCTATTAGAGAATTAACCATAATTCTAGGATAATTTTTTATTTTTGTACAGCTTTCCTTTAAATTTTAAATTCTAGCCATTATTAGAGAATTAACCATAATTCTAGGATAGTTTCCTATCTTTGTATATACTACAGTAAAAACCCCAGCTAACGACTAGCGTGGCAACGCTTTGAAAAAGTCTCGGAGCGTAATGTGGGATGCCGATGCTTAAAAAGTGTCGAAGCGTAATGTGGGATGTCGATGCTTATAAGCATCGGCATCATATTTTTTATGTCGACGCTTAAAAGCATCGGCATTGTAATTTTTTAATATGGTGCCAACGCTAAAAATTATGATGTCGATGCTAAAAAAGCGTCGGCATCATAATTTTATACCGCCACAGCAAAATCGGCCTTCTATTTCAATTTTCGAGCGAGCGCCAAATATTTCGGAAGATCGAAATAGAAATAAAAAATCGAAGACAGAAGAGGGAGGCTAAGGATAGGGGTGCAACTCGGCCCATGAAACTCGGGTTTCCCTCAACCCTAACCCTAACCCTATTTGTAAAACCTCAACCCTAACCCTAACCCTAACCCTATTTGTAAAACCTCAACCCTAACCCTATTTTTAAAAATCGGGTTCGGGTTGAGTTTCGGTTGAAATTTGGGTTGGTGAAAAAAAAAAAAAAGTCACAACATAGTCCAATCAATTTTTGTAACAAAAAATTCTGTGATTTACAACCACTTATGTGATGGGAGCACTGTTGCTGGATCATTCCAAAACTGAGCTAGGAGAATAGTTCATCGTGTGAAGCAGAAATTTGGAGCAAGTTTTTTTTTTTAAGCAAAAAAATGAGCTAGTTCAAATTGATATCCTAAAGAAGGCTGATGAGAAATTCAGCATCAATTTGGACAATAATGATAATTTTGGGAAAGAGAGATTAGTTCTAAACCTCCAGTTAAGCCATAGTTAGGCCTGATAAGCCACCACCTTTTACAAAATGATGCAGAGTGGAAACAACAAAATCAGCTGAATTACATCATTTTAGCTCTCATACACTACAAAAAGAGGGAGCATTATTACCATCACATTGTCAACCTACCATCTTAATGCATAGCTAAATAAAATGCCTATTAAAGTCCTTGGTCTTTGGCTGTAACAATTTATGAATCAGCTTGTTGGCTTGGTCCAAACTTCCTATATCAAAGGTACACAAAGCACATATCTGGAAGCTCCCAAGCTTCCTTCTAGTCTCATTCAGCACCAAAGTCCTCAGCCCCTGAGCAGCCACAGGCCTCATCACTGTCGACTCCTCCAACACAGCCTGCTGAAATGGCACAGAAGCAATAGAAATTAAGTAGAGCTCACATCAATGCCCAATTAAATAAAGATGGAAGAACTTACATGTCCTGAGCTTAGCCCATGAAATTTTTATCAAAAATACATTTAAGAAAGAAAACACATTTGAGAATACAGCTAACACCTCCAATATATTAATCTTTTAGTGAAATAGGAGGTAGAGAGGAGGAAGTCATTGCAATACTTTCAGCTTCCTCTGAAAAAATAACAAACATGAGTCAAACATTGCATTGAAAGAATGATAAATAATTCAAAATATAATAACATACATTTTACCTTTTGCACATTTATCCAAATGATCGATGAGTTATGATAAATAATTCAAAATATAATAACATACATTTACCTTTTGCACATTTATCCAAATGATCGATGAGTTCTTCATATTATGGATCCTTTGGTGCAGCTCTTAACCAATCTTGAGTACAAATCAAACACTCAACCAATATTGGTGTCAAAGAACTACGATATTGGTCAAGAACACGGCCTCCCGCGCTAAATGCAGATTCAGATGCCACTGTAGAAACAGGAATAGCCAAAATATCTCTTGCCATACATGCTAATGTTTTGTATTTTGTAGCAGTAACCACCATGCCAAAATATCAAATGGTTCTACAGCCCTCTCTTGAGGATCTTTTAGGTAGGCATCAACTTCAGACATGCTACAATCAAAACTACTCTGCTCTTTTTCACGAATGTACTCCTCATATTTCTTATCATTAATAGCAGTCATGGAAGAAGCAAATGTTGAAACACTCCCTTGAGATGAAGAGCATGCAGAAGAAGCCTCAACTTTATACATTTCATACAACACAAACATTTTATCATACACCTTTCTTGCTATTGCAGAAGCATCATCAATTGAAAGAACTCTTGTAAGGCACCATATAAATAATCTAACTTGTATCGTGGATCCAAGACAAAAGCAATAAGCAAATAGATATTAAACTTATCAACAGAACCCCAATACTTACGAAGCTTCTCCTTCATTTGTTGCACATACGAAGAAGGAGAGGGTCAGTTTGCACAGCTGAAAACGAATTTAATGCATCTTGGATCTTGTCAACATAACGAAAATGTAGGGATGAAGTGATATACTTGGTACCTGACAACATCTCAGTAGTTTCAAAAAATATGCCCAAGAAGTCACAAAGTACTCTAGCATAATTCCAATCCTCTTCAAAAGGAGGAGTGGTACTTCTAAAGGCATCACTATCAGATGCAAGACGCTTGAAAGCCTTCTCAAAGGGTAAAGCATGCTTCAACATGAGGTATGTCGAATTCCAACGTGTTGACACATCCAAACAAAGACATTTTGATTGAAATTCTAACCATTTCACATGATCTTTCAAATGTTTGTTCTCTACTAGGAGAACTCTTTATCCACTTTATACTGTTACGAATACGAGCTATGCAATCTTTAATTTCATCTGTTCCCCCTCTCACAACCAAGTTTAAAATGTGTGCAATACAACGAACATGCAACGAATCACCATCCCCAAGCAAACCATCTTCCATTCTTAAATTTGTTTGCAAAGTGTTTAATGCAACATCATTAGATGATGCATTATCAACAGTAACAGTACAAACTTGTTTGATTTTCCAAGCATCTAAACAAGATTCAATTGCAGAAGAGATAGCTTCACCAGTATGTGGCGAAGGAAGAATACAAAAATTGATGATATGCTTATGAAGCTTCCAAGAAGAGTCTACAAAGTGAGCAGTCAAACATAAATACCAATATTCTGATTTGAAGTCCATAAATCTGTTGTCAAGCTTACCCGATGAATGCTTTCCTGAAACAACTTTTGCAATTTAGCCCTCTCTAACTTGTATATTTTGTAAACTTCTTTAACAATGGTGGTTCTTGAAATATTCTTGATAAGTGGCTGCACAACTTTACAAAATTCTCTAAACCCTTCTTTCTCCACAAATTTGAATGGCAATTCATCAAGGATAATCATTCGTGCCATTGCTCTTTTGCAAGCCTCTTGGTCAAATTTCCAATTCGATAAATTGCCACTACTATCAAATGATGTTGTTGTGAATGACAACATTAGTTGACCCTTAGCTCTTTTGGTTGTATTGCATTTGCATAAACTTAAGTGCCTTGTTAATGTGCTTGTCCCTTGAGTGCTTGGACACTTGAGTTTAATTTTACAATACTTACAAATAGCATACTCTACTTCCCCTCGTTATCACATATCCTTTCAAAATCAGCCCAGACTGGTGATGAAATTTTGTATGCTTTTTTCTTTTTACTCAAAGGAATATTTGCATCTGAACCTTCTGTAGGATCCATGGTATTTGAAGATGTTGATGTTGGAACACTTTAATTGGCTCACTAATAATCTCCTCCTCTACATCAATTTCTTGCCCAACATTTATATCCTCCATATTTGACAACCTAAAAACAATTTTCAAAGTAGTCGACGGTCTTAAAATAATTTTCAAACTAAACATAAATTTGATGTTAAAATTACTTGAATAGCCAGAACAAATAAACATATTGAAAGTTTGATGCCAATTTACAATCCCAGTTATTCATCAAAAGCTATTGAATTGTATATAAAATGATCCAATGAAAAACTGTAGGAAATAGGCAACACAGTACGTAGATATCCATCCTTAATATCCTTATACCACCCATCCAACTTTAACTGATACATATAAATCAAATTATAAGAGACAACAGAATGAATAGTGCACAAAACTTTACAAAACTTTAAGCATGTACACTAAACTGGAACTGCATCTAACACCTTGACTACTTTGAGGTAAACTTTAAGCATGTACACTAAACTTTAAGCATGTGCACAAAACAGAAGCGATCAGACTACTTTGAGGGCAACCTTCTCCTTCCCTAACACCTTGACTGCCTTGAAGATAACATCAGCTTCGTCATTGTAGGAGAAGCCACATTGTGTTCCTAAGTCCACAAGACCTCCTAAGAGAGTTCATGCAGTCTTCAAGAACCATTTTCATAAGATTAAATGTAAATCTTGTACATCTATCTTAAATTTCAATTGTTTCCACCTAAAATTTAATTCATTGTGTAATCTTAAGAGATTGATTCTTGAAGGCTAAATTTCAATAGCACTGCTATCAAACAGAAAAAAGTGCTAATAGCAACACTTTGAGGCAATGATTTGTTCATGTCCTGAATTTGAAGTTTAAAATAAAACAACACATGCACAAGTCATTGTTTCATTCAATGTCTAAAAACCAGGACGGCTTAAACCACTAGCATGAGAATTGAGTCTGATTACATTCAGATATGAAATATTGCAGAACTCATTTGAACTACCGAATTGAGTGTTGATATATGAAGTGAAGCTGGATAGTGTTGTTCAATATGATTGCAATGAGCCTGATTTTTTTTTTTGAAACTCATAACCAAATGAGTTACTTCCAACATTTGTTTTATGTTTGTGTGGTGCTATATGCTCAACCTATTGCAATCATAATAAGTTGCGATTAGGCCTGTAGATGGATTGTATCAAATGTGGGCATGCTTCCCCCTAGCATGATTGGGATTAGGCCGAACTGCATCTAACACCCATCCAGCCGTGAAATCAACCAGAAAACCCTCGCCCGGAAGCTGCCTAGCGCTGTGCCTCTTCTCCATTCACGGCCGCGCGGTTCGGCCGTTGTTCTTCTTGGTTAGACCGATCATTGGTGATGGTGGCCACCGCCGGTGGTTGTGTTTTTGAGATCGGAACATCTCACGGATTCACGATGGGAAGAAAATAAAAAGCAGATAAATAAAAATAAAAAAATACCTAGATTTCGTTGCTCGCAGTCGCCGATGATGATCGAAAATATCTGGTAGCTCCTAGCCTCCTAGGTGGAAATATCCGACGAAGCCACGACTCACGAAGGCGACCGACGGCGACGAATGGGAGGCGGGACTCGGAGAAGACGGGAGCTAGGGTTGAGAAATCTGAAAGAGGGCAAGCGGGCGAGCGGAGCGAGTCGAGCGACCGTCCTAGGTGGAAATATCCGACGAAGCCACGACTCATGAAGGCGACCGATGGCTCACGAAGGCGACCGACGATGATGAATGGGAGGCGGGACTCAGAGAAGACGGGAGCTAGGGTTGAGAAATCTGAAAGAGCCAAAGAGGGCAAGCGGGCTGCGGGCGAGCGGAGCGAGTCGAGCGACCGAGTGAGGCTTCGGTTTGTTAAATTTTAACGGGTTCGGGTTTTTCCGGGCCGGTTTGACTCCAACCCGAACCGAACCGATTTTAAATCGGTCCGGGTTAAACCTGGTTATTTCGGGTTCGGGTTGAGCAAAAGTGAGTTTGAGCACTGTTGAAATTTGGGTTCGGCGGGCCGGGTTCGGGTTGAACCCGGCCCAAGTTGCACCCCTAGCTAAGGATCTGGATCCCCCGCAAGGCTCCATACCATCTGACAATTTCCAACCCAAAAGAAAGCGAAAAGAAGAGGAGGGAACAGAGGAACCCCTGCACAAAGAAATCATCTGCAAGGCTTCCAGCTTCATCCCCTCCAGCACCACCTGCACCCACCACCCGAGGGCCGCTCCTATTTTCCATGCACTTCCTCTTCCTCCTCCTCGTTGATTGCCACGGCTTCCTCCTCCGACTATGGCCGTCTCTCCGACTGGATGGCTGAGGCCCACGAGCACGGCCACCTTGCCCTCCACCACGGCCACCACAGCAGCTACAGTGGCCGAGGTTCGGTGAAGGTTTGTCTTTTTTTGTTTGTTTTTTATTTAATTTTTGTTTTTATTTTTTTTTACCATCAACGGCCTCATACAACGACCATCTCATATCGTAAATATTCCAATCCTACGGTCGAAGTTCATCACTTGTCCGCTAATCCCTCCTCGCTGGGGTTCGCCTTCCCTCTTGCTATTGCTCCTTCCCTTCTCCAAGCGTCGGCCATTTCTAGGGTTCCAAACGCTCATTGGGTTCGACAAGATGGTAAGCCTCCTCTTTCTCTGTCCCAATCTTGGTTTTCTCTAGATCCGTTTCCATTCGGTCGAATTATTCTGCCCATGTTCCAAATCTATTATTGTTTTAGGCGACACTGTTGCTGGGGCCTGAAATCCTTATTTGATTTAGCTTCATTGTTTCTTTTCCCGCATTTTTGTTTGATGTTGTAATATTGATTATTATCTTGTTGCTAAGGGTATGAATGATCGAATCCTTTCTTTTGTGACATCCAAGCTTTTTTTTTATTCTTTTGGTTTTAAATTTTGTTGATGATTAGGTTCTTCCGACAATATCGATCTGCTGAAACCCAGCTGAACTTGAGAAGAAGAGGACAAACTGAAGTGGCTTGTGCAGCCGCCGCGATGACTCCTGCTTTCTCTTTTTCTGCCTTTTGGTTGTTTTTTTTTTTTAAAAATGTTGTCGACGTTTAAAGCATCAGCAAATTTATTATTTTTTTTAAAAAAATGTTGCCGACGCTTTAAAGCATCGGGACTTTCTGACGCTTTTTACAAGCGTCGTGATTTTCCATCTTCACTCCGGTTTCTCGACGCTTGTAAAAACATCGGAACAATATTTTTCAACGCTTAAAAGCATCGGCAAACGATATTTTTAGTTGGAATAGCAGAAATTTGTTTCAGTGATACCCAATTTTGTGTATATTATTCACTTCTAATCAATAAAAATGTAAGCTATTATTTCTCAATATCTCTCCCTATTTCACATGGTATTCAGAGCCTAATCTTCTTGGGCATAAATATTATATTTTTTCATCCATGGCTTCGATGCGATCTTCTCCTCCACCAACGATTCTATCACATCCAAACCTAGGATCCTCAACATCCCATCCTTACAATCAATCTCTCCAATATCACCAAACTGACATCCATCATTATCTCAATGGAGCTTCAAATCCAATCTCCTCTTGAAGTTTATAACCTTCATCACTTTATTGATGGCACTCATACTCCATACATCCACAGTCACATCAATGATATTGCATCCCCAAATCCGCATACACAACCTAGAAGCGTAGGATCGTCTCATCTTTAGCGCTCTCATTGGTGCTATCTCTATTTCACTGCAATTGCTTATTGCCCGTACCACCACTTCCCTTGATGCATGGCAAACCTTAGCAATACCTATGCCAAAACCATCTCAGGGTCATATTAAATAATTGAAGGAACAATTACAACGTGTAAACAAGGGCTCACAATCAATTAGTGAATACATGTAGGCAATAAAGACTTGCTGATGAACTTGCTCTTTTAGGAAGCTAGTTGATGCTGAGGGATTCTTATTGATCAAGTTCTTGTAGGACTCGGGATGAGTACAAATCCGTCATTGATGCAATTAATGCTCATGCATGTCAATTTCTTTCACTGAGCTACATGAGAAACTTCTCGATAAAGAAGCATCTCTTCAAATTGCTCAACCATCTTCTCTAATCACACCAGCTAACAAATCCCACATCCTTTTCAGAATCATCCAAATTGGCATCCACTAGCCACCAATCCACAACAACCAGGTCCTACCAATATGCTTTCTCCTTATGATCAATGTCAACCCAAACCTTATTGGGTCATTGTCAAGCATACGGCATTTAAGGACACATGCCAAACGATGCCCGATGTGTTTTGACTTATCATTAATCTACAATCCATAACACCTCGTCCTCAGGTTCTCATGGATATCGCCCTCCACACCCTGGCAACCACGAGCTAATCATGGCTATTTTGGCAAAAACACTACTTCTACTTGGCTACTGGATAGGAGCATCTCACCACGTTACGTCTAACTTGAGCAATCTTTCTATTCATAGCCCATATCAAGGATCTGATGATGTCATGATCGGATGGATCAGCTCTTCACATCACCCATACTGGTTCTACCACTATACCTACTTTCTTTCTTTTTTACTTACAAACGTCTTTTGTCCCTTCCATGAAAAGAAAACCTACTTTCGATTTATCAATTTTGCACTAA